>SZWC01002488.1:173735-227971 GCA_023375785.1 Penium margaritaceum | reverse complement strand
CGCTGCGGGCTGCTGCTGCGGGCTGCTGCTGCCCGCAGCTGCTGCTGCTGCACGCTGCTGCCGCTGCTGTGCGCTGCTGCTGCCGCTGCCGTGAGCTGCTGCTGCTGCTGCCGCTAGCTGCTGCTGCTGCGTGCTGCTGCGAGCTGCTGTTGCCGCCTGCTGCTGCTGGCGGTGCCAGTCACTGCACCTGGGTGACGGTCGCCGCTTGCGTCGTCGCCCGCAGACGTCAGACGCCGCCTGCCGCTCACCTCCTCGCGTCACGCGTGGGGGTCAGTGCTGCCGAAAAAATTTCGGCAGCATTTCCCCTGGCCCAGTGGCCGTGGGAAAAAATCTGACGCCGCCACCAGGCGGTTCAATGCTGCCGGAAAAAATCCGGCAGCATTTCCCCTGCACTGGCGCGTATGGAGGTCCGCCGGCGTTGTCTGGCACCTGTTCGTCAGTCTTCTGCTGCTGCTGCTACGCTCTGGCTCTGATACCAAAAAGGAATAGCCTAGGCAGCAGGTTGGGGCAGCAGCGTTGTTGATGCAGCGTGCGGGCTTCCACGCTCGTTGCTTAAGTCAGCTGCCCCCTCAGTCTGCTGCTCTAGAGTCTAAGTCTGGAAGCTCTGGGTTTGTTACTCAGAAACGCGCGCGCCAGTGTTAGCGCCAGAAAGCAGCTGAAAACTGTAAGTGACTGAATAGGAATGAACAATGAACAACAATGGGAGACCCCTCCAAGTTCTAGGCCCCCCCCAGCTCTGTAGAGCTTGTTACTCAGTTCAACAGCCAATCAGAAAATAGCTCAGTTCAGGCTGGCAGGTTTTCTCGGTGAGGCCTGCCAGACAGCCGACAGCCCAAAACCCGGGCGTCGTCCGTTTTGCCTGAAAACTGGACCATACCATAATACCGCCGCTGCGAACGCAGCCGTGCGGTCAGAATCTGCTAGAAAAATAGTAGCGAGGAGTTATGGCAGCCTAAACCCAGATAATGCCCACAACGGTTTATGCTGCCACACAGGGCCATGCAACATGCAACTGGGACCCTAGGCAGTGCATGACGATGCAGACGCAATGGAATGCGCTGGAACGCATGCAAGCAGCAAATGCGGTGTCAATGACCGCCGGCAGCACGACCGCCGAGGAGGCCTGCCGATGGAGCTGAGCGCGTCGCCTGAGAGAGGAGGCTCCAGCGAACTGCGAGAAGTCCTCAGCGTGCGTCGGCTCCACCGGACGACACTCCATCAGCGTCGAGTCTCGCCGTCAGTCATCTGCACGCCGATGTACACAAGCCGGGAGGACACAACAGAGCACAATGAGAGATGTGCAAAAACCAACAAACTACTGTTTTGGCCATAAACGTGCGCAAAGGTATCCAAACGCAACACCGTCTGAACCAAGAGATGCAAAATCTTGAGCCGGACGTTACTGAGAAGATGCAAGGAAGCTTCCTAGCAACACTTCCGTTGACCAGGCGTCAGTGCCTGATCAGACGGTGACGACAGTCACAAGTCGTGCACGCAACGACAAGGGTTTGGCTAGGGGACACAAGGCAAAGTGTCTGAATGCTTCAATAGCATTTGCAGAGAGATGAAAAATGACAGGTCCATGGCATAAGTACCTGCCGCGGCGCACGGCGGGTGTCGTACGCGACGGTGCAAGATCTGTCCTAAAACCGGCCCAAAACCACTGTTTTGGCCACAACTCTGCGCACACATGTCAGAACGCTACGCCGTCTGAACCTAGACGTGCAGAATCACAAGCCGCACGCTACGACTGGTCACATGCATGCATCCGGCATCGAACGGTGGACACACAATGCAAAACATGTAAATCGGGCCCATGGCCAGTCCACCGATAAAGTCCTGCGTGCTGTAGAAAAACTGCAGGAGGTCCCGGGTAGCGTCCAGAGCTCTGGAACGGTCGTCGGTCAGCTCCAAGCTGGTAGTCCGCCACCGGATGACGCACCGGTACCGCTTGGGTCCGCATCAGGGATCTGCACGAGTATGGACACGGCCGAGTGGTCACAGTAAACTGTATAGGTCGACAGGAACGTCACAAATCACAACACTCCCCCATGACCCGATGGTACGCATGTCCTTACACATGCAGCAGTGAAACGAGTACAACGCGTGCAACGACGGAACGAATGGCCACCACAACACTTCACACTCAACCACTCTCAGGCAAGGGGCGAAGCGCGACAGAACGAATAGCCACCAGGACCTTTCCGCGTGCTAGTGCCTTCGTCAAGAAATCAGCACGCTGCATGTCAGTGCCAACCTAAATGACGGAGATCACGTGTCGCTCCACCAAGTCACGCACAAAGTGATGCTCTACTGCAATGTGCTTCGTGCGAGCATGGAAGACACTAGATTTCTCCGCAATAGCAAGAGCACTCTGGTTGTCGCAACGAAACACAATAGCGGGTACTGACTGACCCAGCTCAAGGAACAGACGTTGCAGCCATACCGCCTCAGCAGCCCCTGTACCCAGGGCGACATTCTCTGCCTCTGATGAGCTACGTGCAATGCAGCCCTGCTTCCCGCTGCGGCAGGACACAGCGGTACCACCAAGCAGGAACACGTAACCGGTGCGACTGCGTCCGTCTGGGCTCCAGGCCCACTCGCCTTCAGTGTAGCCATCAAGAACCACCGAACACTGCCGGCGAAAGCAGAGTCCGAGGTACGATGTGGAGACCACGTACCGCACCACTCGCACAGCCGCATGAAGGGCTCTAGCACGTGGAGCCTACGAAAACTGGGCAAGGAGGTTGACGGCGAATGCGATGTACGGACGTGTGGTAGTGGCCAGGTACATCAGAGATCCGATGAGACGAAGGTACAAGGTCACATCCAGTGTCTCCCCCAGCTGTGTGGGATCGTCCACCTTCAGGGCATCCTGCCTGTCGGGTGTGAGAGGTGTGGAAGCCGTGGGCACTACGCCGAGGAGATCGCTGAAGCGCTCCCCCACAACACGTGCGTATCGGGCCTGGTGCAGTAGCAGGGTACGACGTCTGCGGTCTCGTACGATCTCCATGCCAAGAAACACCGCTGCAGGACCAAGGTCCTTCATCCTGTAGGCAGTCTGGAGGACGACCTTGGCCTCCTTCACGGCCTCCAGTGAAGGAGATGCGATCAGAAGGTTGTCGACATAGACCAGGATGGCGGTGAACCGCTCAGGCGTCCGACGGATGAAGAGAGAGGGATCTGCCTCACTCTGTACATATCCCGCACGAGTTTGGGTGCCAGTGATCTCCTGGTTCCAACACGGAGGAGACTGCTTGAGGCCGTACAAGGACTTGCGCAAGCGCCAGACCTTGTCGCCGTCCTCAAAACCGGGTGGCTGAGCCACGTAGATCTCCTCATCCGGAGAGCCATGGAGGAACACATTGCTCACGTCCATCTGGTGTAGTTCCCAGTCATGCTGAGCCACTACACCGAACAGAGCTCGAGCTGAGGTCATACGGCCGACAGGGGCGAAGGTGTCAGTGTAATCGGTGCCCTCAATCTAAGAGTACCCCTTGACGACCAAGCGAGCCTTGTGGCGTTCCAGTGAGCCATCTGGCTTCACTTTCTTGCGAAAGACCCACTTGACCTGAATAGCCTTCCTCCCAGGGGGAAGGTCGACTAGCTCGTAAACTCCGTGCTCTCGGATGGCGCGAAGCTCATCCTCGTAGGCAGCACGCCAAGCGTCAGCATCCTGCGATGAGAGATCTTCCTTTAGTGTGCCCGGATCAGGCGCCAAAGAGGGAGAGCTCTGCGTGGAAAGAGCACACGCCTTAGTGCTAGGACTGACGACCACAAGATCGGCTGCTGCATCACAAGCGATGTGGAACTCGTGAGTGACGAGGTCGTGTCCTACGGGACACGCTGGGTGTACCTCTGTGTGCTCAGTGTGGACACTCAGGCCTAGGGCCTTTGTGCCGGGGTCACCACTCGCGACGCTGCGAGTGGAGCGCCTGGGTGCAAGGCCAGACACTCGCTGAGCTCCGGAGTCCAATGGTCAAAGACGACCGCCAGGCTCACGGGAGTAACTTGGGCTCGAGGGACGCACCTCAGGCTTAGGAACGGGCACAATCATAGCCGAGGTGAGCTGAGGCAGGGGAGCTGGTGATGTCGTTCTAGGAGAGACGTGTGTGTGAGTCACGGGACTCGGTGTTCAGTAGGGACAGGTGAGGCAGGACCACACACAGAGGCAGGAGTGCCGGCGGACACAGGAGTACGCACAGGTGTAGGATCATGGGTACCGGAGGGAGGCGAGGGAACCGGGATAGAAGCCGGTGGTACTGGAGAGGTCTCTGGGCCGACAGCGATGATTGCTGGGTCATCAAGAGCCGGAGACCGTGAAGTGGAGGGAGCTCGAACGGACACATCAGTCTGACGAGAGGTACTCGCAGGCGCAGACTCCCCCATCCGGCGAGAAACCTCACACGTAGGGATGTGCGTGACAGACAGCGACATAATCGACGTCAGATCACGGTAGGTGAGGGACTCAAAGAAGAGCGTGTCGCGTGACTCAACAATGCGACGACGGGTAGGGTCCCAAAATCGCCAGGCCTTCGATCGCGGGGAGATGCCGACGAAGGCACACAAGCGACCCCGCGGTGAGACCTTGGACCCCTGTTGGTCCTCGGTGTACCACACGGAAGCCAAGGACCCCCAGACGCGAGCGAGACGAAGGTCAGCACGATGGCCGAACCAGAGCTCATACGGTGTAACGTGGTCCGGAGGAGGACCGTGCGGGAGGCAGTTCGAGACCCAAGTCATGTAGGCAAAGCCCTCAAAAGCGAAGGACTCTGGGAGACCACACTCAGACCGCATAGCGCGAACCGCATCCTCCATGGTGCGGTTCCAACGCTCAAAACACCGTTCTGCGGAGGAGTAGCAGGAGCAAAGACCTGGTGAAAAATCCCGTGCTCAGCGAAGAAGCTATCCATCTCGCCTAAAAACTCGCCGCCACGATCCAATCGGAAGGTGTGTAGCGTGTGGCGGGACTGACGCTGAGCCATCACTAGCCAGAGGTGAACCGCGAGAGCGGCGTCACTCTTCTGGCGCAGGCTGTAGACCCACCGCATCCGGGTGAAGTCATCAGTCAGAGTCAGGACGTATCGACCCCTATCGGTCTTAGACTCGACAGGAAAGGGGCCAAGAAGGTCCAAATGGACTAACTCGAGAGGGCGAAGTGCGCGAGAACGTGAGTCAGGGTAGGTGCAGCGATGCATCTTACCCTGGGCGCAGAAGAGACAATCGGTCTTAGGCGGCTTCTTGAAAGAAGCCGCATCATGACCGAGAGCGGGCTGTGTCTGAATGAGCTTCGACACAGTGTCGGAGTCCACATGACACAGACGGCGATGAAGCAATCGCTGGTGCTCAGGAGACAAACCACCAGTGACAAAAACACGAGCTGAAGGGGAAGGGGAGCAAGGAGCAGAAGTCCGGGAAACACGGTACAGGTCATCCACAACAGAGGCACGTAGGATAATGCTGCGAGTGTCAATGGCAGTCACAGTCGTGGACTCGGCAGTGTGCTCCACAGAGAGTCCCATCAGTGTGCAAGCACGTACAGAAAGCAAACTGAGCTCAAGGTCGGGCACAAAAAGCACCTCGGAGAGATACAAGGGGCCAGACGGACCATCGAAGCGCACGCCCCCAACACCCTGGACTGGCAAGGACTGACCAGAGCCTGTGCGGACGGAACAAACAGACGCAACAGGGCCGAGAACAACGAAGTCACTACGACGACACGTCATGTGATGAGTGGCACCTGAATCGATGATCCAAGTGCCCCCGGCATCACGACTGGAGGACGTCACTGTACAACGGGCAATGGAACACTCGGCCTCAGACGGACGCTGAGTAGTAGGTGGGGAGAAACGACGAAGGGCACAAAGGTGGGACTCATGAATCCAATCTGTACAGTCAGGTCCATCATCATCACATGCCGACTGTGCCCCCCCACACGAGTCATCCCGAGCCACATGGACAGACGGACCGACATTCTGTGAATCACTCGACTACTACAACACACTCGCACCTCCCTGAAAGCGGAGCGCCAGAAGGTGGCGAAGCTCGGCGATGGTGCGGTTGCGTGGGTCCAGATCACTGCTACTCGCCGGTGGAGAAGTAGGAACAGGTGCAGTCGTGGCCGCCACGCGTCCGGAGGAAGGCGAGGCTGACGTGCTGGACACAGAACGGAGGGCGTGTGCAGCCTGGAGCCCACGAGTCATCCGCGCCCAGTCGAGCGGCTGCTGGCACTCGGTGTAGCGATGGGCGCCTCCATTGTTGTAGCAGTGAACGGAATGTCCACTGCTACCAATGGAGGATGACTCATGCTGTGCCTGCTGCTGACCTGGTCCCCGCTTCCCCTTCTTCTTCTTCCCCTGAGGTGCTGCTGCAACACCCTGTGTCTGAGTGGGTGTGGGCGGGGCCGAAGAGGAGGAGGAAGACGAGGACGTGATGGACAATTAAGAAGGAGACTGCAGGAGGGATGATGGTGGTGATACGATGATTACTGCAGCAAGGGAATTCTCCTGATGGGCCACGGCTGCCTCGCGGGCTGAAGTCACCTGGAGGAAGAGCTGATGCGCCCAAGGGAGAAGCTGCAGAGTGGGTGAGAAGGGCTCAAGGATGGCGTCGCTGTACCGTGTGAAGATGTCAGTATACTCAAGGCGAACTCCGAGCATCATCGTACGGAGCGCCCACAGCTGTGTGCCTTCGGAGGTCCCAAGACGCGTGTAGATGCGCATGGCGCGTCGCCAGTAATCGGCTGCACGCTCTCCAGGCCCCTGATAGAGAGAGTGGAAGGCACGAATGTATGCTGCACGAGTGGCGTGCGTCTCTACGGCCAGCAGGGATAGGGCCAGATCCCAACCTCAGCGTGGATCGGCGTCGGTGCCTATGCCGGGCTCGCGAAGGAAAGGACGGAAGTCAACGACGGTCTCGCGTGGCATGGAATAGAGGAGGCCGCGCATTGCCTTGGCTGCTGTCAGCACCAATGCTGGGTCTGTAGGCTGATACGGGCTGTGGTAGTAGGGCCACACGCCCTCTGAAGTAGCCCAAACCTGAAAGAGGATCTCCCAGCAGTCGAAGCCGTCCTCAGTGATGTACCGTGGAGGTGGTGTCTCAAAGTCCTTGGGTTGCCGCTCCGTGGGGAGGGCNACGGAAGTCAACGACGGTCTCGCGTGGCATGGAATAGAGGAGGCCGCGCATTGCCTTGGCTGCTGTCAGCACCAATGCTGGGTCTGTAGGCTGATACGGGCTGTGGTAGTAGGGCCACACGCCCTCTGAAGTAGCCCAAACCTGAAAGAGGATCTCCCAGCAGTCGAAGCCGTCCTCAGTGATGTACCGTGGAGGTGGTGTCTCAAAGTCCTTGGGTTGCCGCTCCGTGGGGAGGCGACTGTAGGCTGAGGAGGATGAGAGACGGGGAAGACTCCTAGAACGGGATAGTCACGGGGATAGTCGGGTGACGGTCATACCGTAGGAATCCCAGGAGATCTGGTCCCCGTCTGCAGCTGACGGAGGCGCTCCTGAAGAACTCAAATCTCATGATCCGGGGAGTCGTTTGTCATGCCTGGCATTAATGGCTCATCATCCAGGAGGTCAGAAGGTGGTGGGTCAGGTCGAGCCGATTGCTGTGTAGAGAGCGCGACGCCAGCAGCTCCCTCAAAAACCTGCCGTAGGACTGTGGACTGGCCACGCAGAAGCTCAGTCAGCGTACGGGTGAGTGGATCAGGCCGAGCTCCTGTAACGGGTGCTTGAGCCGACTGCTGTGTAGAGACCGCGATGCCGGCAGCTCCCCCGGAAACCTGCCGTGGGACTGTGGACTGGCTGCGCAGAAGCTCAGTCAGCGTACGGATGACATCAGTCTGCTCCCGCTGTAGGCGACGCATCTCAACCTGCTGGCTCCGCAGGTCCTCAATGGCCTGCGAGCGTGGGCTAAGGACACCAGAAGAGGAGGAGGAGGGATCATCTGTCGCCTTCCCCTTGTCCGACGAGTCCATGTCGCCTCTCAGTATGGGTAGACAGGTCAGGTTTGTCAGATTGCAAAAGCGTCAGTGTTTCTCGAGGAGTTGAAACGCTGGCAACTTTTGAATGTCCGGCCAAAAATTTGGCTAAGTATGGTGCTGACGTCAGCAGGTGGTTGCTGACGTCAGCACGACCTGATGATGTCAGCAAGCAGAAATGCTGACGTCAGCTCGACTCCCCCCCCTTTTTTTTTCTCTCGCGGTTCTGCACGAGCGTGTAGCCGCTCCGCGGCGGCTATGCGAAAGCTACGCGTAGGCTGCGCAGCAGCTTCCGCCCAGCTGCTGCTGCAGCTGTGCTATCAGTTGCAGCACCAGCTGCGTTGTTGTGTGCGCAGCAGTGGCAGCAGTGTCTGCACAATACCACTGCTGCTGCTGCGCGCTGCGGCTGCTGCTCGCTGCCGCCGCTACGTGCTGCTGCTGTTGCTGCAGCTGTTGCTGCTCTGCTGCTGCGGCCGCGGCTGCCGCTGCTGCTGTTGTGCTGCTGTTGCTGCCGCTGCTGCTGCTCTGCTGCTGCCGCCGCTCCCGCTGCTCGCTGCTGCTGCCGCGGCCGCAGCTGCGGCTGCGGGCGGCGGCTGCACTCGCTGCAGCCGCCACGCGCTGTTGTGGCTGCTACTACGGCGCTGCTACTACCGTTGCTGCTGCTGCTGCTCTGTCGCTATGCTGCTGCTGGCACAGGGGCAACGCCGCTGCTGCGGTCTCGCGTGATAGGTGTGGGCTGCGTTGACGACGACCAGCTGTCTTCGACAGGCCCCAGTGGATGTGCTGCAGCGGTGACTCTCACTGCTGCTGATCTGCTGCGTCTCTGCTGCGCAGCTCAGTGAGAACTGTCTCACTGCTCTGATACCATGAGAAGATGCAAGGAAGCTTCCTAGCAACACTTCCGTTGACCAGGCATCAGTACCTGATCAAACGGTGACGACAGCCACAAGTCGTGCACGCAACGGCAAGGGTTTGGCTAGGGGACACAAGGCAAAGTGTCTGAATGCTTCAATAGCATTTGCAGAGAGAGGTAACAAATGACAGGTCCATGGCATAAGTACCTGCCGTGGCGCACGGCGGGTGTCGCATGCGGCGGTGCAAGATGTCCTGAAACCGGCCCAAAACCACTGTTTTGACCGTAACTCTGCGCACACGGCATCTGAACCTAGACGTGCAGAATCACAAGCCGGACGCTACGACTGGTCACATGCATGCATCCGGCATCGAACGGTGGACACACAATGCAAAACATGCAAATCGGGCCCATGGCCAGTCCACCGATAAAGTCCTGCGTGCTGCAGAAAAACTGCAGGAGGTCCCGGGTAGCGTCCAGAGCTCTGGAACGGTCGTCGGTCAGCTCCAAGCTGGTAGTTCGCCACCGGATGACGCACCAGTACCGCCTGGGTCCGCATCAGGGATCTGCACGAGTATGGACACGGCCGAGTGGTTATAGTAAACTGTACAGGTCGACAGGAACGTCACAAATCACAACAGTTACGACTCGTCACACGCTCAAGTCCGGCATTGATCGGTGGACAAACAATGCAGAACATGCAAATCGGGCTCATGAGCCAATCCACCGAGAAAACTCTAGCATCTATAAAAAAAACCGCAAAGCAACTTGGCAAGCACCTGGGACGTCGTGGCTGAGAAAATGCGTGGAAGCTTCCTAGCGATATTGTCGCCGACTAGGCGTCAGTGCCTGGTCAAACGGTGACGACAGTCACAAGTCGTGCACACAACGGCAAGGGTCTGGCTAGGGGACACAAGGCAAAGTGTCAGAATACTTCAATAGCATTTGCAGAGAGAAATGACAAATGACAGGTCCATGGCATAAGTACCTGCCGCGGCGCACGGCGGGTGTCGCACGCAGCAGTGCAAGGTCTGTCCTAAAATCGGCCCAAAACCACTGTTTTGGCCGTAACTCAGCGTAGACAAGTCAAAACGCTACGCCATCTGAACCTACACGTGCAGAATCTCAAGCCGGACGCTACGACTGGTCCCATGTATGCATCCGGCAACAAACGGTGGACACACAATGCAAATCGGGCCCACGGCCAGTCCACCAATGAAATCCTACAAGCTGCAGAAAAAATGCGGAAGGTCCTAGACATCATCCAGGACTTTGGGGCGACCGTTGATGAGCTCCGAGCAGGTAGTGCACCACCAGACGTTGCCTCGGTGCCACCTGGGTCCGCATCAAGGATCTGCACGAGCATGGACACAGGCAAGTGGTCACAGTAAACTGTACAGGTCGACAGGAACGTCACAAATCACAACACTCCCCCCTGACCCGATGGTACGCATGTCCATACACGTGCAGCACTGAAACGAGTGCAATGAGTGCAAAAACAGCCGTGACACAGACAGAGACACGCCCCGTACTCAACCATTCTCAGGCAAGGGGTGAAGCCCAACGGAATGAATGGCCACAAGAAACTTCCCGCGCGCCAGTGCCTTCGTCAAGAAGTGAGCACGCTGCATGTCAGTGCCGGCCCATATGACGGAGATCACGTGTCGCTCCACTAGATCACGGACAAAGTGATGAGCAACCGCAATGTGCTTCGTGCGAGCATGAAAGACACCAGAGTTCTTCGCAATGGCAAGAGCACTCTGGTTGTCACAACGAAGCACAATGGCGGGCACCGACTGACCCAGCTCAAGGAACAGGTGTTGCAGCCACACTACTTTAGCAGCCCCAGCACCCAGAGCAACATACTCTGCCTCCGACGAGCTACGTGCGATGCAGCCCTGCTTCCCACTACGCAAGGACACAGCGGTACCACCGAGCAGGAACACGTAACCGGTGCGACTGCATCCTTCTGGGCTCCAGGCCCAGTCACTGTCGGTGTAGATGTCAAGAACCACCGAACACTACCTGCGAAAGCAGAGTCCGAGATACGGCATGGAAACCACGTACCGCACCACTCGCACAGCTGCCTGGAGGGCTCTAGCATGTGGAGGCTGCGGAAAGTGTGCAAGGAGGTTGACGGCAAAAGCGATGTCGGGGCATGTGGTAGTGGCCAGGTACATCAGAGATCCAATGAGGCGGAGGTACAAGGTCACATCCACTGTCTCCCCCAGCTGTGTGGGATCATCCACCTTCAAGGCGTCCTGCCCATCAGGTGTGAGAGGTGTGGAGGCCGTTGGCACTGCGCCAAGGAGTTCACTGAAGCGCTCCCCCACAACGCGTGTGTATCGGGCCTGATGCAACAGAAGCGTCTGACGTCTGCGGTCTCGCACAATCTCCATGCCAAGAAACACTACTGCAGGACCAAGGTCCTTCATTCTATAGGCAGTCTGGAGGACCACCTTGGCCTCCTTTACGGCCTCCATGTAGGGAGACGCGATCAGGAGGTCGTCCACATAGACCAGGATGGCAGTGAACCGCTCAGGCGCCTATCGGATGAAAAGTGAGGGATCTGCATCGCTCTGTACATATCCCGCACGAGTCAGAGTGCCTGTGATCTCCCGGTTCCAGCACCGAGGAGACTGTTTGAGTCCGTACAAGGACTTGCGCAAGCGCCAGACCTTGTCACCATCCTCAAAGCCTGGTGGTTTGGCCACGTAAATTTCCTCATCTAGAGAGCCATGGAGGAACACATTGTTCACATCCATCTGGTGCAGTTCCCAGTCATGCTGAGCCACCACACCAAACAGAGCGCGAGCTGAGGTCATGCGGCCGACAGGGGCAAAGGTGTCATTGTAATCAACGCCCTCAATCTGAGAGTACCCCTTGACGACCAAGCGAGCCTTGTGGCGTCCCAGTGATCCATCCGGCTTCACCTTCTTGCAAAAGACCCACTTTGACCTGAATCGCCTTCCTCCCACATGGAAGGTCGACTAGCTCGTAAACTCCGTGCTCTCGGATGGCACGAAGCTCATCCTCACAGGCGGCACACCAGGCGCTGGCATCCTCTTATGAGAGGGCGTCCCTCAGTGTGCCCGGATCAGGCACCAATGAGGGAGAGCTCTGACTGGCGAGTGCACACGCCTCAGAACTGGGCCTGATGACCACAAGGTCAGGTGCTGCATCACAAGCGGTACGAAACTCGCGAGTGACGAGATCGTGTCCTACAGGACACGCTAGATGTACCTCTGTGGGATCTCTACGGACACTCAGGCCGAGTGCCTTTGTTCTGGGCCACTCGCAACGCTACGAGTGGAGCGCCTGGGTGCGGGACCTGACACTCGCGGGGCTCCGGAGCCCAACGCTCGAAGACGACCACCAGGCTCATGCGAGTAGCCTAGGCTCGAAGGGCTGACCGCACGCTCAGAGACAGGCACGATAACATCCGATGAGGATTGAGGCACAGAAGCAGGTGATGCAGTGGGAAGAGAGGCTGGTGAACGGATGGGAGACGCAGGACTGGGAGTGGCAGCAGGACCGCCCATAGAGACAAGAGTACCGGTGGACAGAGGGACAGCATCATGGGTGTCTGTGAGGCGCGAGGGTGTTGGAGAGGAGACAGGCTAGACGGGAGAGGTCTCTGGGCCGACAGCAATGATCGCCGGGACATCAAGAGCCGGAGACCGAGAAGTGGAGGGGGCTCGAACGGACACATCAGCTGGACGAGAGGTGCTCGTAGGCTCAGACTCCCCCATCCATCGAGAAACCTCACACGTAGGAACGTGTGTGAAAGACATCGACACAATCGACCTTAGATCGCGGTAGATGAGAGACTCAAAGAAGAGAGTGTCGCGGGACTCAACAACGCGACGACGGGCGGGGTCCCAAAAACGCCAGGCCTTCGACCGCGGGGAGATACCAACGAAGGCACACAAGCGACCCCACGGAGAGACCTTGGGCCCCTTCTGATCCTCTGTGTACCACACAAAAACCACTGAGCTCCAGACACGAGCAAGATGCAGATCGGCACGGTGGCCAAACCAGAGCTCATACGGTGGAACGTGGTCCCGAAGAGGACCGTGCGGGAGGCGGTTCCAGACCCACGTCATGTAGGCCAATCCTTCGAAGGCGAAGGATTCCGAGAGACCGCACTCAGACCGCATAGCACGAACCACATCCTCCATGGTGCGGTTCAAGCGCTCAGAGACACAGTTCTGCTGAGGAGTAGCAGGAGCAGAGACCTGGTGAAAAATCCCGTGCTCGGCAAAGAAACTGTCCATGTCGCCAAGAAACTCGCCGCCGCGATCCGAGCGGAAGGTATGCAGCAAGTGGCCAGATTGACGCTCAGCCATCACTAGCCAGAGACGAACCGCGAGAGCGGCATCACTCTTCTGGCGCAGGCTGTAGACCCACCGCATCCGGGTGAAGTCATCGGTCAGGGTCTGGACATATCGGCCCCGATCGGATAAGGACTCGACAGGAAGAGGACCGAGAAGGTCCAAATGGACCAGCTGGAGGGGGCGAAGGGCTCAAGAACGAGAGTCAGGGTAAGTGCAGCGATGCATCTTACCCTGAGCGCAGAACAGACAATCGGTCTTGGGTGGCGTCTCGAAAGAGGCCGCGTCAAGACCGAGGGTGGGCTGTATCCTAATGAGCTTCGACACAGTGTCGGAGCTCACATGACATAGATGTCGATGCAGCAGGCGGTGACGCTCAGCAGACAGGACACCAGTGAAAAACACACAAGTAGGAGGGGAAGGGGATCAAGGAGAAGAAGAGATCCAAGGAACACGATATAGATCATCCACAACAGAGGCACAAAGAACAACAGTGTGGGTATCAAGAGCAGTCACTGTCGCGGAGTCGGCAGTGTGCTCCATGGAGAGTCCCATCAAAGTGCAGGCACGCACAGAGAGCAAGCTGAGCTCAAGGTCAAGCACAAAAGTACGTCAGAGAGATACAAGGGGCCAGACGGACCATCGAAGCACACAACCCCAACACCATGGACTGGCAAGGAATGACCAGAGCCTGTGCGAACGGAACAAACAGACGCCATAGGACCGAGGACAACGAAGTCACTGCGACGACATGTCATGTAGTGAGTGGCCCCAGAATCGATGATCCAAGTGCCACCCGAATCATGACTGGAGGACGTCACGGTGCAACGGGCAATGGAACACTCGGCTGCAGATGGGCGCTCGGCAACAGAGGAGGGAAAACGACGAAGGGTACACAGGTGAGACTCAGAATTCCAATCTGTACTGTCAGGCCCATCATCATCACATGCCAGCTGTGCTCCCCCACACGAGTCATCACGAGAGACGAGAACAAATGAACAAACAATCTGTGAACCACCCGGTTGTGACGACACACTCGCACCTCCCTGAGAGCGAAGCGCCCGGAGCTGACGGAGCTCGGCGATGGTGCGGTCACGGGGGTCCGGGTCTCCGCTGCTCGCCGGTGGGGAAGCGGGAAATGCTGCAGTCGTTGTCGTCGTGCGACTAGAGGTTGTGCTGCTCGACGCAGACTGTTGTGCATGTGCAACCTGAAGACCACGAGTGATCCGCGCCCAGTCGAGCGGCTGCTGGCACTCGGTGTAGCGGTGAGCGCCTCCATAGTTGTAGCAATGAACAGTGCATCCATTGCTACCGCCTGATGACTGTTGCTGTGGTGACTGCTGCTGGCCTGAGCCACGCTTCTTTCTACTCCTTTTCCCTTGTGCTGCTGCTGCCATACCCTGCGTCTGAGTCGGGATAGCTGGGGTGGAAGGGGAAGAGGAGGGCGTGCCAGAGGATGGAGAAGTGAACTGCAAGAGAGGCGTCGGTGGTGACGCGATGACTAGTGCAACAAGTGAACTCTCCTGGTGGGCGACGGCTGCCTCACGAGCGGATGTCACCTGGAGGGAAAGCTGATGCGCCCAAGGAAAAAGCTGAAGGGAGGTGGAGAAAGGCTCGAGTGCGGCGTTGCTGTACCTCATGAAGATGTAGGCATGCTCAAGACGGACTCCGATCATGAGCGTGTGAAGCGCCCACAGTTGTGTCCCTCCTGTGGTCCCAAGGCGCGTGTAGATGCGCCTGGCGCGCCACCAGTAAGCGGCTGCGGGCTTGGCAGGTCCCTGACGAAGGGAGTGGAAGGCGCGGATGTGAGTCGCGCGGGTGGCGTGCAGCAAGCAAGGACAATACCAGCTCCCAGTCCCGACGTAGGTCAGCACCCGCGCCTGTGCCGGCCTCTCCAAGGAAGGGGCGAAAGTCCACGACAGTCTCGCAAGGCATGGCGTAAAGAAGTCCGTACATCGCCCGAGCCACTGCCAGCACCTGAGCACGGTCCGTAACCTGGTACTGACTGTGGTAGTAGGGCCAAACTCCCTCGGAAGTGGCCCAGGCCTGGAAAAGGATCTCCCAGCAGTCAAAGCCGTCCACGTTGAAATATCGTGGGGGCGGTGTCTCGAAGTCCTTGGGTTGCCGCTCCGTAGGGAGAGCAACCACAGGATGGGAAAGACGAGGGATGGGGAAGACATCGGGACAAGGAACGTTGTTGAGGTAGGTCTCAGGCGAAGATCGGATCGCCGGGAACGGGGAACCGGAACGCGTCTGCAACTGGCGAAGACGCTCCTGAAGTACGCGAATCTCCCTCTCGGGAGTGTCACCGGCCATGCCTGGCATATCATGGTCCTCCTCCAAAGGATCAAGAATTGGCGGGTCTTGTCCTGCCGGTCTCCTCAGTGTAGACGCTGACTGCTGTGCAGAAGGTGTGACACCGCCGACTCCCCTGGAGGTGTGCTGTGGGGCCGTGGACTCACTCTGAAGAAGATAAGTGAGAGTGCGGATGGCGTCGGTCTGCTCCTGCTGTAGGCAACGTATCTCATCCTGCTGACTCCGCAGGTCCACAATGGCCTGCGAGCGTGGGCTCATGACCCCGGAGGAGGAGGAAGAAGGATCTGGCGGTCCTTTGTCTTTGTCACCGGTCGGAGCCATCTCAGCGCTTAGTATGGGGCCGATCGTAAAAAATCCTCCGAACGAGAAACCGACAGCGTTTCTCGAGGAGTTGATACGTTCAGAAAATTTTACTTTTTGACCCCAAAATTGCTGACATCAGCACAGCCGTTGATGACGTCAGCATTTCTTACGCTAGCAAAAATGCCAGCGTTTTTTCGCTAGCGTTTTGTAATCCAGCGATTTTTTTGGAAGGACACGCGAACTCCGCGTGGGAGTGACCTCGTCACCCCCTCCTCACGGCTGCGCAGGGGCTTCGTAGGCTAGCGCAGTGCCACGCAGGCCTGCGTAGTGCTGCGTAGTTTCTACACAGCAGAAATTGCACGGTAGCTACAATGCTGCTGCTACGCTGCTACAATGCTACTGCTGCTTCGATGCTGCTGCGCTACAGTCGTTGCACTAGCAGCAATGCTGTTGTTGCGCTGCTGCTACTTGCACTGCTGCTACTTCCGCTGCTGCCGCTGCGCTCCTGTTGCTGCTCGCGGCTGCTGATGCCGCCGCTACTGCGAGCTGCTACCGCTGCTGTGTGCTATCAGTGCTCGCAGCCGCCGCCGCAAGCTGTTGTTGCGAGCTAATACTCCCTTTTTTTGTACAGGCTGGCAGCCAGACACGGCTGTTGCTGCCACCCGGTGGTGGTGGTGGTGCTGCTGCTGCTACAGGAGCTAGTAAATGCCGCAAGTCACCCGATGTGGTGGTGGGGACTAAGTGATGATGTCGTTGTTGAAAAAAACGGTTGCAACAAGTCCTAGGATACGGTGGCGGCGGTGACTCTCACTGCTGCTGCAGGTGTTGCGTCTCTACGGCGTAGATCAGCGAGAGGAGTCTCGCTGCTCTGATACCATGAGAAAATGCGTGGAAGCTTCCTAGCGATATTGCCGCTGACTAGGCGTCAGTGCCTGGTCAGACGGTGACGACAGTCACAAGTCGTGCACACAACGGCAAGGATCTGGCTAGGGGACACAAGGCAAAGTGTCAGAATGCTTCAATAGCATTTGCAGAGAGAAATGAAAAATGACAGGTCCATTGCATAAGTACCTGCCGCGGCGTACGGCGGGTGTCGCACGCGGCAGTGCAAGGTCTGTCCTAAAACCGGCCCAAAACCACTGTTTTGGCCGTAACTCAGCGTTGACAAGTCAGAACGCTACGCCGTCTGAACCTACATGTGTAGAATCTCAAGCCGGATGCTACGACTGGCCACATGTTTTTGCATCCGGCAACAAACGGTGGACACACAATGCAAAGACATGTAAATTGGGCCCACGACCAGTCCACCGATAAAATCCTACAAGCTGCAGAAAAACTACGGAAGGTCCCAGACATCATCTAGGACTCTGGGGCAACCGTTGATGAGCTCCGAGCAGGTAGTCCACCACCAGACGATGCCCCGGTGCCACCTGGGTCCGCATCAGGGATCTGCACGAGCATGGACATGGCCGAGTGGTCACAGTAAACTGTACAGGTCGACAGGAACGTCACAAATCACAACGGTGGCAACTGTCTCGTAGATGCTGGTGGGTGGAGCCACCACCCGTCGATGCTCCGGTGCCAGCTGGGTCCGCAACAGGGATCATGTCGTCGTGCTCTCTAGTACTGATGCTCCATACCACCAGTACGGGGTATACGGGTAATCACCATGGTCATCGCTCGTGAGGGGTGGAAAGTCACAGAAACCAACAATCCCACTGGCTGACACAGCCGTCACCACAATGATGACTGAGTGGAGGTAGGGAACGATCGCTCGTAAAGTTAAGCACATTACAAGGTCTCCTCGCGACACTGGTGCAACCCACCAAGTGCCCGGGTCTCTATCATTCAAGAAGCTAATCACATACCCATGTGCCCTGAGCTGCAATAGCGCGGTATTGAGTACTGCGGTACTCAAGTACCGTGGTATCACAGTACCACGGTACAAATACTGCGGTATCATAGTTTTGTGGCAGCTCACTATCGATGCCGTTAACGATACCGCGTTACTGATGGTATTGGTGAAATAACGTGGTATTATAGAAGTACTGTGGTACACGGTATAAAACACACCTCGTACCACAGTACGAAAATGTTTACCAAGGTACTAAATGCCCTGATATCTTACAAGCACCAAAAATGAATTCTAACCTCAGAAACTGGGATTAGTGGTAATTTTCATGAACTTGGAACTCAAGTGTATCTACTCACAACAAAAGGATACACCTTTGCATGATATTCACTTGAAATATGGAGATGTTTAGGGGGAGTAAAAGTTAGGGAGAGATACTAGGTTGAATATCGTAGTGTCTCTCAGATTCACCTATTCCATAGAATTTGATTGAGAGTTAAATTTGACTCAGCCTTGATTGAGAGTTAAATTTAACTCAGCCTTGGAATTTTGGACCTACTTGTCCAAAAGCCATGGCATTTTTGTAGTGTCTTATTTTAGTCAAACGTGCCGTTCATGTCCGTGGTTTGTCCATAGGACTTTTTTTTGTCTTTTTTGAACCTTGAACTTTCGAATATCGAGGGCGAAGTAGTACGTCGCAGTTCGCTTCGCAGGTAGATTCACACCTCACTTCCCAGTTCCACGTTCGCGTGCAGTCCCACACGCGACGTGATGGTTTGGTGCAGCCGCATCCATTGTGTCGTGTGTTGCGACGCGATGGCTGCCTGCGCCAATCAGTCGCCTCGCCTTATGCAATTCGTTGGCTTGCCGGCACCGTCGACAAGCCAATGAATCGTGGTGGCAATTGCGCATCCTACATTTGTGTGACACGGTTGCGCCAGGCAACTGCAGGTTGAACTGTGCAATCCCATGTAACTTGCGTGGGTTCGCGCATTTCATCTTCCTGACGTCAATCTTGAAAGATTGATGGCAGCTGAGGTAATTATTGTACTGCTACAGTCAATCCTGTTTGGACTGACGCAGGAGGGCTTGTTCCCGTTCATAATCTCATGACATTCTCCAGTATTCATAACGCGCTACCGGTATTATGACAAATATATCTCTTTGTTCAAGATTCAACCGCAGTATTGTACCACGGTACAATACCACGGTACAAGAGAGGAGCACCCTTAGAGGTCGGTAACGATACCGTAACAGTACCTTACAAAAAACGCCATACCACGGTATTGCCAATACCGCGGTACCGGTAATACCACCATCAGCCCTGCATGTGCCAAACATCATGCAAGGGGTACAGAGCAACAAGATCTCCTTGTGATCCAGAACATGTATCCGGGTGTCCGGGTTTTGACCACACATGCTCGCATGCATGGAGCATACATAACACGTGGAGGCAATGTGTCTCCACCTCACACCGGTACAACTCACCAGGTGTGCGGGTCTCGACCATGACCACCTCGACCCATGTCAACCATAGAGAAATAGCATCTCCATGTGCTGTGCAGAAGGAGGCATCGAGCGAAAGCACACACGCCAACACCCTCCCTGTGTGGCACAGCCTGACAGCACAAGAAAAGCTGATAGTTGTGCACAACACCTCCCACCTTGAGGAGGGAGCACAGCTCCTCCATGGCCACATACACCTGCATAGCAACAGTAAGGGTGAGAACAATGCTGATGGGACATATGCGCATGTAGCCTCACCCCACAGCATCGTTGATGTTGTTGTCGTTGTCTTCGCTGTCATACTCGTCACTGTTTTCATCACCTGCTGCTCTGACTGGTGCAACGCTGAGGGCCTCCTCCAACTGCATCACCTCCTATTTTCCTATCAGCTGCTAAGCCGTACATTGCCACACCGACTCTGCAGCATTGAGACGTGTGTACAGCTTGTCGAGCTCTATTGCGGCTGCCAAGCGGCCAGCTGCATCTGCAGCATGTAGATGATCAGTCGCGGAATGAACCTGACGGTGTACCTTGATGTCGTGCGTGTCCGCACGAGCCACAGCCTCCTACAGCCTCACCGCCTCGTTGCACAGATCGGCCGTCGGATCATCTGTCGCCTTGTCGCCACCTGCTGGTAGTGCGTCGACACCAGACAACGCGTCGGCATCTGCAGTGTCTACATCTGTAGCAGGTGCTGGTGTGGAGGCACTGACTCCTGCTGACACACCTGTCACTCGACCGTCGACTGCTGGCCGGACATCGACATCCCTTGGTGGATGTGCCTCTGTAGCTTCATCGCCATCATCGGGAGCCCATACGTCATGTGACTCCTCCGAACCCCTGGTGCACAGCTAATCGTCCACCTGCTGCTGAACGTCTATCTTTTTCCAATGTGCATCCTGTAGAGATCACTCAACGTCCTCGAGACGTGTGTGCACATCCTCTATGCACTCCTCGGCAGCCCTTCATGCTGGAACATCTATAGTGTAACAACGGTTGTTGGCCTCCCAGAGCTTGGCCATGAGACCTTGCACGTGCACCTTCGCTTGAGCCACGACTGCCTCATGCTTGTCGACCGCGGAGTGTAGGCACTCAAGTACGGGAACTGTAGCTCAGATGAGTGTAGTTGTGTCATCGGCTAGAACCGCCATGGTGTCAGCGATGCCAGTCAGGGCAGCCATGAGTCGGAGGTCTGCAGCTCGCTCTACATCCTCCACGATAGGTGCACCTATAAGGGTGACTGTTGTAGGTTCATCAGATGCTACGAACACATGTGCCTCTCGGCTGTCAAGAGTGTCGACCACGGTAATGACTCCTCCTGCACGGGCCGTCGTTAATGAGGCATCCAGTGATGTCGCCTCCTCCAACTATCGACGCAAGTCTGACCACCTCCATACTTAACCGTGCAATGTCCACTCAGTAGCCTCGAGGCGCATGTACACATCCTCGATGTCTACTACCGCTACCCGATGACCCGTGGCGTCTGTGGTGCTCCAACGTGTGCTCGCTGCACGGAGCTCAAACGTAAGATCCTGCAAGTGCCTGTTCACACGTGCCACTGCATCCTCTTGGTCACGAAGCGTTAATTGTAAATGCTCCAACACAGGGGCCGGCTCGGCTGTTGGTGCATCAGCTATAGCTCGAGTTGCGTCCTTCGCGATGACTGCACCTCCGTAGACAGTGGCGCCGACCATAGCGGCCGTGCTGGCAACCTCGACGTCTCTTGCCTCTCCGGTTGCTCCTCCTGCATGTGAACCTGCAATAACTGATGGTGCAGCTGAAGGAGCATCTACTCCTATGGAGGCCGTACCGGCTGCTGCAAGGATGACGACCATCATGGTGTCTGCACCAATAAGGGCATCCACTGTCGTCGTCCCATTTGTAGCAGCGACTGGTATTGCTGCTACTGTCACGACATCGGTGGCTGTCGACATGCCCACTCCCCGGACGTCTACTCCAAGGGCATCAGCTGTCACGGCCACTACTACTACTACCTCGTCTGCTGCTACTACCACACCTACCTCGTCCTCACTAAGAACACCCTGTCGTGTAGCATCGTCTGTCACATCCTTCCTGCTCTCTCTGATGGTCGTCGGCGGACACTCCATCTCCCCCTCGACCGACACACTGGTAGAAGCTGAGAAGGGGTGCTGCACCAACCTTGTGACGGGGGACGAGGGAATCAGCTCCACGGTAACGTTTGCCACTGTTCCTACTGCCGCCACCTCCTGGGCACATCTAGCCGAACGTGCCGTCCGCTGCCTCGCGTGCCGAGTGCGAGTACGAAGAGCACGAGCTGAAGGGACTACCACAGGTGCGGAGGAGTCAGAGGTCGGGATGACTCCAACTGACATCATGACAGAGCGGAGGGCGTGAGATGTGGAGGTAAGGTCGGGAGGCGGGGCACCGTCAGGTGACGACACTGACGGGGGTGAGGATGGCGATGAGGAAAATGGAGGTGTCTGTAGTGACATGACAACGGTCTACTCAGAGACCACATGGTCTGTGAGCTGCTGCACCATGCACTTTAGACCTTGGAGCTCGGTGTACAACACCGCCATAGCTCCACTGAGGTGTGCCCCACTATCGACTGACAACGTCTCTGAGTCGGATGGTGAAGAAGAAGGGCGGAACCGTATCCAGGACGGTTGCCACCCGGCAGGGTACTAGCGACACTGGCACCATCCATGGTGCCGATCGTCACAGTAATAGTAGGTAAAGGCGTTAGACGCCTGAGGCGTGTGCCATAGCTGCAAATGCCACTGTGGACGTGACACCTGCCACGCATGCAGTGCCGATGCCAACCACGGCGCCAGTTGCGCTCCCTCCCACACCAGTCTGCTCATTTGTGGAGCTTGGCGCATATGAGTGCACATGGCACTCGCTCCAGCTGACACAAAGCCACAAGGAGAGATTGGTGATCCAAGCACAATCTCAAATATGCTGCGATGGGGAGGAAGAGGAGGGGTCCCCTAGCCCTTTGCCCTTGTCTCAGACCGACTGCGTCGGTGCTGCTCAGTATGGGTCCAAATGTCAATGTTGTCAGAATCACAATCCAATTCTCGAGCATTTGAAACGCTGGCAACAAATGATGTTTCAGCCAAAAGTTTGGCTGTGTTGGTGCTGATGTCATCACCTATAATGATGACGTCAGCATGAAGGTTGTCCAAATGAAGCAAACTTTGGAGAGATTATGAGCCAAAGGATGCGGAATACAATGGCGGTGGTTTGGTGCAAGAAAAACCTTAAAAAGTCAAAAACGTCACTGTTTTCTTTTCAGTCCAAAATCTGGAAAAAATCTAGATCTGAGGGCATGAAATGAGGCGGGAGTGGAAGCGATGGATAGGGTTTTACAAGAGCTTTGTAACGAGCTCTTACACGCCAAAAACAGTGGTCAAATGGATTAGTTGCAGTCTCTTATAGGGGGGTATGTGCGACTTGAGTGAAGCTTCCGGGACCCTTCACAGACTCCTTCTCAACATCACATATCTCAACTGCTGCTCGAGAGGGTTGGGAAATCCTTGCCTGCCCCGTGGTGGTGGTGGTGTGGTGATGCGGTTGCAAGGGTGTCTCCGTGGTTGCAATCTGTTGTGGTGGGTCATCGTGGCATTGTGGGTCCTCCCAGGACCATGACTTTAGCTGTGACTCTCACTGCTGCTGCGAGTGCTGCGTCTCTACTGCACAGCTCAGCAAGGGATGCCTCGCCGCTTTGATACAATGAGAAACTTCCTGGAACCTTCCCAACTGCTTGCCACTGAACTAAGCGTCAGTGCTGAGTCAGTGTGTGATGAGCATTACAAGTCATGCACGGAACTGCAAGGGTCTGGGTAGGGACACATACAGAGTGTCAGGAAGCTCAAATTGAATATAATTGTAGAGAAGAATGATAATTGACAAGCATACAAAATAATTAGCTGCCGTGACGCACTATGGGTGACGCATGCGACAGTGCCAGTTTGTCCTAAAACCGGCCCAAAAGCACTGTTTTGGCCATAAACCTGCACACAGGTATCCAAATGCAATACTGTCTGAACCTAGAGATGCAGAATCTTGAGCTAGACGCTACGAATGGTCACACACACAAGTCCGGCATCGATCAGTGGACAGACAATGCAAAACATGCAAATCGGGCTCAAGAGCCAGTCCACCGAGAAAACTCTAGTGTCTGTAGAAAAAACCGCAAAGCACCCCGGCAAGCACCCGGGAGGTCGTGGCAGCTGTCTCGCAGCTGCTGGTGGGTGGAGCCACCACCCGTCGATGCTCCGGTGCCAGCTGGGTCTGCAACAGGGATCATGTCGTCGTGCTCTCCAGTACCGCTGCTCCATACCACCAGTACAGGGTATACGGGTAATCACCATGGTCGTCGCTAGTGACGGGTGGAAAGCCACACAACCAACATTATGACCTTCACGGAGTCTAGAAGGATGCATCTAAAATGAACAAAGCGACATTGTGATGGCCATGCTCATTCCTGTACATGGTCACCTACCGCTATCTCCACACGTACTCTACACTAAATAGTGGAAGAGGGGGAGGGAGGTAGGTACTCTAGTGCAGGTTTTGCAAGACACCATACAAGCACATGCAAAGTTCAAAGGAATGAGAGTCCCAGGAGGTCACGAGGCTCCCCGTCGAGCTAGCGAGCTTCGATCGACCTCGCTAGCCCGGTCCTACCGACAGGTTTGACCTCAACCACACTTATTTACTAATCTACCCCTATGCTGCAGCCCAAAAGATCCTGCTGTCATGTGATTCCAGAAGTCATGCCATGGCAGTTATCCAATGAGGCAACAAAACAACATAAGTCATTGCGATGACATCCTACTGTCATCCATTCACTTCGGCATGTCTTGCTTGGAGAGCATAGCTGTTGTCATCGTCCCTCCCATTCTCTTTGCCTGATTGCCGCCGGCTTGACATTCCCCATCCTCCAGCCGTCAGCAAGTCCTCGTACCCCTCATGGATCTGGGTGGGCATGAACAGTAGCTGGGGGGTCACCATGAGTAGCTGTACATGCACATACAACAATACTCCTCCATGACCCTGGTCATGGGGGAGTATTGGTCACCTGTCCACTTCATAATGGGGGGTGTTGGTGCTTTCGCGGCCGTTGGCACTGCCGTTGCTGCTACAACAACTGCTTCCATGCTACATCTGCTTCTTCTTGCCTGCGGATTGCAGATCGCAAGAGGCACACTCCCCCGGCATTTTTCTACGGGTAGACTACCATCTCTTGCTCTGATACCAGTAGATGGTCACCTAACGCTCTCTCCACACGCACTCTACACTAAACAATGGAAGAGGGGGATGAAGGTAGGTGCTTTAGTGCAGGTTTTGCAAGACACCATACAAGCACATGTACGTTACTACTCTCATTCCTAAAGAATGAGAGTCCCAGAAGGTCATGAGGCTCCCCGTCTATAGGCAACGGGCTAGCGAGCTCCGATCGACCTCGTTAGCCCGGTCCCACCGACACGTTTGACCTCAACCGCACTAATTCACTAATCTACCCCTGTGTTGCAGTCCAAATGATCCCGCCGTCATGTGATTCCACAATTCATGCCATGGTAGTTATCCAATGAGGCAACATAACAACATAAATTGTTGCAGTGACGTCCTACTGTCATCCATTTACTTATGCACATCTTTCTTGGAGAGCGTAGGTGTTGTCATCATCCCTCCAGTTCTCTCTGCCTGATTGCCGCCGGCTTGACGCTTGCCATCCTCCAGCCGTTGGCAAGTCCTCGTACCCCTCATGGATCTGCGTGGGAATGAACAACAGCCGGAGGGCCACCATCAGTGGATGTGGATGCACATGCAACAACAATTCCTAGTGCAAAACAAGGTACTTTGTAGGATATGAGCCATCGCTCGGTGCTTCTACACTATGCTTATGCTGATATGGGGCATGCAGGCCCATGCTAGACAGCACACAAGCTCTGGTGGTGAGCGAGAGAATGCTAGCGCAAAAAAATGGCTAAGTCTGGAACACATGAATTAAGAAACAAGGGAGAGAGTACAATGAGCCCTATGGAGAGCTTATGCACTGGGGACTGGCGGATAGCCTACCAGGCCCCGTCATCCCTGTTCGGCCAAAAGCCAGGATTGGGGAATACTCATTTCACAGAACATGAATCCACACACTAGAGGTGTCCCGAGGCACCGGAACAGTCAACCGTGTGCTTCGGTCCTGACGGACAAGAAAACATGCAATATACCCCAAACAAATCTACACTCTACGGTGACATACTAGCATCACCGGCTAGCCAAGCTAGGCAAGTTTAGGCCTCCCGAGATGCCAGAACATGTAACTGGCGTCTGGGTCTCAGTCACATGCAAACTACACATGTCAGACACAAGGTCAACAAGGACTCGATCAATGAGTGCTGGTTCTCCCGAGGTACCGATACAAACCGCCGTGTACCTTGGTCTCAACCACAGCAAAAGTGCACAATATTTCAGAGACAAAATGCAGAAAATCTCAATGGGGTTTTTGTTATGTCAATCTTTGTGACCTTTGGACTTGACGCCATTCACATGCAGGCAGGCTACGGTGGTGAGCAGCTAATTTGGTTGTCTCTTCCTCATCTTGCACATCCCTATGTGCACACAAGAATCTTCTTGTTGGCGAGTTGACGAGGGCTAATTTTTTGGCACCATCACTTGTGCTCTCTTCCAGCCTTGTTCTATAGAGCTCAATTTTTCTCTTCCGCTACCCTACTGCACTTTAACTTCGAATTTTGTCTTGATGCATAATTTATTTCGATGAAGACTTTACACTTTTGCATTATTTCCATGTACCCTTGATTTCATCATAAATGTAGGCTCGTAACTGAGAGGTCTGGGTAATTTTTCCCATTTTGACAAATTGCACAAGCCAAGCGAGTGTGCCTCCTCGCCAGCCTTGCTCGTAGCCGAGGCTACGAGCGAAGCTGAAGAGGAGGCAGCCTCGTCATCAGGCTTAAGGTGCGTTTGCATAGGCCCGCATAGAGCCTGGCGGTCGCACAAGACTGCGACCTGGGACGTCACAGTCCGGATCGTATTTTTTTCCGTAAATGATGCTGAAACTGGCGAGGAGTGACGAAGTCCGACAGCGTTGACTCACACTGCCGGTGTGGTCAACCGCGCTAGTTGGAGTAACAGTCGAGAAAGAGGCGTCTGTAGCAGTCAAAATGCAGAAAACCGCGACCGCAAGGCTCTATGCGGGCCTATGCAAATGCACCTTTAGTGATAGCCAAGCCGGATGGCGAGGCTGTTTCGCACTTCGAGCTCTTGAAGTGCGAAACATCAGGCAAAATAATTCTTGGGCAACTATACGCGAACTGCTTGGTTTGCGACCCGCATAGACGCGAAGTGCCGGGTCCAGATCGCGACGATGGTAGTCGCCTGTTTCGGTTGCCAGTAAATTCTAAATGTCGACTTTGGACTTTCATGTCTAGTTTATGCCTATTTTCAAGCCGCAGATATGCGAGGACCTGCTATCGTTGGAAACCAGTCTCGCATGTACTCGTCTAGCGACCACGTAAATAGCGATGCTAATCGCTGGCGACCTTTTTGTTTTCTCGGCAGGTTCAACGTAGTTTCTCAAACACACACCCTCATTCATTCTGTTTAATAGAACAGCGCCCAGAAACGACGCACCCACGAGAGTGGCGACAGCGACTCACACTGGCACTCGCCACTCTCACTAGTTTCTCGCTTCTGATTGGACCGAATTTTCTGTGGTGAATTTCTGGTTTGTGAACACATGTTGGCATCTATTCGTCCGATGCCGGACGAATCGATGCTTGTTTTATTGTGCGTTTCTCCACTTTTCAGTTCGTCGGCCGAACATTCACCCCCCATCACGTGGACATCCGATGGGAGGGTGCTTCCAGAATAGGCCTCTCCGATGAACCAGGAAACGGTGCGGCAGGATCCAGGTACGAATCCCGACAAGAGGTAGTCCGCGTCAGGAGGGGGGTCGAAGTCTCATCCGGCAGAAATTCATCCATAATACTTAGCACAATTTGTTTTTGCACATGAAACAGAGGCAACCTAAAACAGTGGACAAATGATCCCGGTCTGTAATAGCGAATTAGTGAACAGTGGCGTGTTCAGTTCAAATGCTGAACATTTTAATTATTTAGGACAGTCTTTAAATTCGATGTAAAATCCTATTTCGACGAATTTAAACCAAGGTAAAAATAGTTAAATTCAAAATCAAAGTGCAGTAGGGTACTTCTTTCACTTTGTCAATCAGCAACCTGAGTGACCTGTACTCTTGCTTGGATCTGTCCTGTTCCTGTTTGGTAACTCGTAGATATTTTCATGGACTTTCCTTTTGGCCAACCATTACACAATTTGCACGTATGCTGGCCTGACCAAGGGTGGAGGAGATATTCCACTCTCCCACTCTATGTTCAATCTAACTCTCATATTTCTAAGGATTTCTTCTTTGTTTGTTCACCGTTTGTCAGATTGTGTTCTATGCAATGTGCTCCCTCATACAGAATGTTGCTTTGGACAATTATCCATTCCCTCAGGGGTCTCTCAGAGCATTGGCACAAACCACCAAGTGCCCGGATCTCCACCACCGAGAAAACTCTGCCAACACATCCCTCTCTCCACTATATGACTCAAAACCTCCCGGGACCAAATGCCTCTGTATGAAGACCTAACTCTGCTGTCCCATCCCGGCCATGTGAGGGAATGGAGAAACCCCTTCAGCAACATGTATGTCCTATGTGAGAGGGTGTATTGCATAGAACACGACGTGAAAAATGGAGTGAGAGAGGGTCCTCAGTCAACACGCTTCCCTCGGCCTTGTTGTTCAGCCGACCTGGGAGGATTTTTTTAGTCTTTTTCTTGTGGCCAACTTTTCCATACTATTCTTTTTCCCCAATCTTCCCAGTTTCTTAGGTGGGAAAGTGTTAGTTTATGGCATGTAGTGACCTCTAGCCTTGTTGCACACTCCACTGACACAGGTGCAGGTGACTGAGCGTGAGGAGTGCCTAATGTCGGTTGCTCCGCCGTGGGGAGGTCAAGCATAATGACCCTCACGTCGCCTAGCAAGAGAACATGTGCCTGGGAACATCATCGACAGGAATACGTAGCACGTTACTAGTTACATTCATCGTTTGAACATGGTGCTATAATAAAAGTCAGCCGGGTTCATACCAGAGGACAAGTTTTGTTGGTTGTGACTGTTGTGCTAACTCTTAGCGTTTACCTTGGCGGGGAGGCTTGGTCCGAGTAAAAAACATTGTAAGCGAGAGCGACAAGCGAGACCGCGCTCAATGCTCTCTCGCTTTTCCGCTTCCCCCTTGTCACGTAGCACATCTTGCTTGTGTGCTTGCTTAAAATACAATCACCTAAGCTGTGAAAACTTGTGTTGCACGCATCCGTGGTTGTTGCGCATGTGTTGTTCACTCCCTTCCTTCGCTTCTCTATGGTTCTCTGCCGTCCATTGGTATCACAGCTGGTGAAGGAAACAATGCAAGCTTAGACGGGACGATGTTGTAAGCCATCGGCCCGGAATTATAGGGACGGCGGCTGACCCTGCCATAGCCCTCCCTCCCTTCGCGGTTTTGCCGTTACAGTCTTACTGCGGAATCACGTTGATACGTTGATACCGCGGTTTCGGTATCACATTGCAACCATAGTCGTATAGGGCATGCCTTCTTGTGGCAGCTGATCCCACGGTTGCCACCCCCAACGCGCTGCAGATCCAACTCCATGGCCGCCGATCTTGGCTCGTCCTCCCTTCAAGGAACGCCACCACATTGACCAACTACATTCATAGCCTCCCTTCATGGCCCCTCTTGGTCTCCCTTCTGAAACAGCCAACGCTGCCGCTTGTTCCTTGGCGATGTATCAGGAGCCTCGGTTTTGGGAGCAGCAGCTACAACTATCGTATCCATAGCACGCTAAGAAGCAGCAACAGTGCCAAGATGTACTACCTAAGTAGCATCACCAGCTGCAACTTTGGCAGCATCCATGACATTGACGATAGGAGCTTTATCAGTAACAACTTCAATAGCAATATCCATGACAGTAGCTACGACAACAGCAACTAAAGCAACTGCCAGCAACAACATCAACAGCTACGAAAGCTGCATGTCAGCGGCTACAGTACAAACAACCGTGAAACCGTCATAGCATATGCACCAGTATTGTTTCCTGCAGCAGAAGCTAACAATAGCTATG
This sequence comes from Penium margaritaceum, assembly GCA_023375785.1. NCBI lineage: Eukaryota > Viridiplantae > Streptophyta > Zygnematophyceae > Desmidiales > Peniaceae > Penium > Penium margaritaceum. The sequence continues at coordinate 198,640 of SZWC01002488.1, read as the reverse complement.
GCAGCAACATAGCATCAGCTACAACAACAATGACACACCACAGAAGCACTTGAAACTAGCTAGTAGTAGCTACAAAAGTAGCTACGTCAGAAACAGCTTTACTAGTAGCTAACAGAAACTCCCACAGCAGCTAACAACAGCTATGATAGCAACATGGTGGAAGTTGAAACAGCAATAGCACTTGGTGGTAGCAGCTACGGCAACAGCTATGGCAGCAACATAATAGTTGCTATGGCAACAGCTCCATCTCCACGCACTCCAAACCTGCGGGTGCTGATTGGAATGTGATCTCTGCCTCGCTCTGGCCACCTTGGTGGTGACAGGGGTCATGCTGCCACATCACGAGAGCGTAGGTGCCACCCTTACCAGTTCCTACTACAAGGGATGGAATGCAACACATTGGGAGAGGCATTTTCATGAAGCCGGTGTCGAGTCTCTCGTGTCCGACCACGCCTCCCGTCCTTGACACAATCCGGTAAGAAACTTTTCCCATAGCACCCAACATGCGTCGAGATGGAGCGACTTTGCTGCGGTGGAGACGGCCACTGCTGAATTCTACTCAGTCCTGAACTTCTAGGCTGTTTATTTGTCAAACTCCCTGACTTGTGCCTCGTCTGCCGTCAAAGATGCCGCCACAGCAGTAGCGACTACCTTTGTCACTGTTGTAAGGGCATCACGTGCTCCCGTATCCACTTCAGCTGGACGTGCTACCGAGGCCAAAGTCGCCATTGTGATAGTACCTGTTGTTGTCGCGGCCGCTGACATCACCACCACATCTCAGTTGCTACAGCAGTGATTTCCTACACTACTGCAATTTGCTACATCTGCTATATTAGACACCGCTGCAGCAATTCACACTTCGACAACCGTAGCAGCCACATTAATAGCGTCCACCCCATCGGCTGTCACTAGTGTAGCGACGGCCATTTCTCTTTGTGGTTTTGTGGGTGCTACAGATGCAGCATCTGTAGCTAGTGCCTTTTTTAACCTCGTGGTCCCAGTTGCATCCATTGTGTCAGTCTTCGCAGCTCCTGTTGCCGCTACCATTCTACCTTTCCTTGATTTTCTGCACTCCCATCCTCCTTATTGAGATCCCTTCTTGTATGCAATACCCTGCTGGTCTGCTTGTCCTTCTCCTCCTGCTATTGTTTGTCGTTGGACTGGGACTGGGAACAGTCTTGCAGCACTCACAATACGTGCTTAAGGAATCAGAGTCACGCCCACTGGGGCAGGGAAAACTCCGCCAAAATCTTTTGGCGGAGCTCCTTCTTTTCACCATGCCTGGCGACAAAGAGTCCATCATAGAAAACCTGTAGCATATAGAAAACCTCTAAGTGTTCACTTTGGTGAAGAGGCTTTGTTTTAGTCCCAAGCCTAGTGGGGAAGAGCATTGAGCAAGAGAGCTTGCTCATAGGCTCCTCCCCACGTCACTCAACACATATTGCCTGTGTAACTGCCTCAAAAACTAACTTGCTGCACAAACTTCTGTTGCACACGTCCATGGCTGCTGAACAGTGCTGTTCACTCCCTTCTTCTGCTCTTTTGTGGCTCTCTACCATCTTCAGGTAGTGTTAGGATGGTCGCCATGACAGCAGCAGAAATAGGTGACAGAATTAGAGTTGTTTGTCGAGTGCTGGCTCGCAACCTACTTGCACCTTCTCCCTCCACTGCATGTGCCACTACCGTTGCTACTATCGCTGCTACTGCTGCTGCTGCTGCTGATATTGCAATTCCCTCTGTTCAACCCTCAGCCACATCCTCCCCCTGCCCTCCTACCTCTCCTTGTTGTGCTGGTTATATCCCTCAAACACCACACCACATGGCTAGCAGTAGATGGATCCATTGGGATGGACGTAAAATACGCTAAAGCAGTACATTAGCCATAGTAACAATGGCAATCGTGTTAGTAGCACTAGTGGGGAGGAGGAAGGCAGCACATGCATGCGCAGGCGTAGGCGAAGCAGTGGCCGGCAGAAGACATTCTCTCGTGTGGCATAGGCGTCTTACGAAATAATCAGAAAAAGGGCACAGCCAAAAGGAGACAAGAAGCCATACAAAGGACAGAGAACAAAAGGGCAGGCACATGTTAACCGGGGTCACCTCTGAGGGACTGAAGACCAACAACATGCATGATGAATTTGAAATTGCTAGTATAGAGTGCCTTTGTAATAAACTCAGCACGCTGGTGCCGCATTTCACCACCAATCGGATGCACGTGACCACACGCAAGCAATCTTTGCACAAAGTTATGCTCAATGTAGATGTATTTTGCACAAGTGTGATATATGATATTGTGCTCAGCAATAGGACAAATGTTTTTGCTTTCATGGAATAGCATGATGTACTAGATGAACTGGTGCAGCTATTGCATGAGACGGCACAACCAGATGCTCTCACAGACACTTGCACCCAAGGTTTCATACTCAACCTTGGTCAATTTGTGCATGATTCAACCTTTCTTCTCACTTTTCCAAGAGAAAATGATGCCATTGATGAGGAAGATGTATCCCGTTGGGCCGCACGTGTTATGATCTTGGGCCCCATTGTTGTCTTTGTACCTGTCAACCATGATGGGTAAAGCACAAAGCACATGCCTAGACAGGGAGTAGAGACACTGTAATTTATCACAAACACATCATCAGCACATGTGATGGTGCCAAAAAACATCAGGGACCAGATGATTTGGAGGTAGGTCATGGTGTCAACGGGCTCCGCTCATCGGCCAAGGTTGGCAACCTTTAGGGACCTCTGCCTCGCTGGAATCATGGGCGTGGAGGCATGGAAAATAAGAATAGACTGTGTCACACCGAGACTTGAGGCAAACCTCATGGATTAAACCGAAAATGGAAGCTATCCATCAAATCTCATAGCATGAAACCCACATTATGAGCAAATGGGAGCAAACCATAAACAAAATGAGTCTAACAGCCAGCATGTGTACGCTATTGTATTCCACACTATCCTTAATGTGTGTGGGCATGCATGGAAACCCAACCATCCAATCATCATGAATGTAGCTACATTAGTGCCACAGCTCCAATAAGCGATGGTACTACTATAGCTTGCGTTCTGTGCCAAGGAAACCCCGAGAGCGACAATGGTCCTTTGTTTTGTAAGCAGGTTGTAGGATAACTTTAACTGGAGAGCAAAGGGACTGGGAGAAGCGATGATGAGATTATTAACATAAAACAGGATGGAAAAAAAGGGAAGGGAAAAAGGAATGATGCATAAAGTAAGATCCATTGTGCTAAAAAACATCCTTATCTCTCAAGAGTGGAAGTAATATCTATGTTCCAACAACAAGGAGAGTGACTAAGGTCATACATGGCCTTGCAAAGTCTCGAGACCTTTTGTTTTGTCTATAAGACAAGGCATCTGGAACGTATAAACCTCCTCATCCATTGTACTGTGGAGAAATGCATTGTTTACATCCATCTCCTTAAGCTCCCAGCCATGGTGTAACACCGGACTGGGAAGTCCATGACCAATGGTGCATCATTCAATTGGCCCAAAGTCATCATATTGGTGAGGGTCTAAGAGAATTCATCGGCAGTCAACCATACTTTCAACCGGTCAACTGAACCATCAGGCTTCAGCTTCCACGTGTAAGTCCAGCATACAAAGACGGTCTTATGACCGACAAGGATATCTTCAAGGTCAAAGGCAGTGTGCTTGTGGAGTGCAGCAAGGTCCTCTTGTATGGATGCCTTTCAAAGTGAGTCGTCATCTTCCTCATGAGCTTTACGAATGGTGTTGAGCTCAGGTCTTATGAAAGAGACACCACTAAAAGTAAAACTAGTAGCTGAGTATTCTGCTATGATTCTAATGCAAATTATTTTGTCTCGTTTGGCAAAGCAGTGAGTGAGATATGTGCAAGTTACTTCAGCAATGGAGTTTGGATGGCAAAAAACCCTTAGTGTCGATCTTCGACTAGCAACAGCTCAAGCGGGTGAGTCTCGCTACTCGAGGCTCACCCGTCGGCTGGCGAGCAAATCTCGCCGGCCTATCCACCTCGAGTGAGGGCAAAAAGCCCTCGTGGTCTGCAAAACGACCAACCAGGCCGCACCACGCCTCTCACAGCGAACCAGGACAACGTAAAAAAAAAATGAGGACACATCTAGGTTTCTCGAGCCTACTTGCAAATCTGACCACACATCAGGAGAGAGACAGATATAAGTCTTCCAAAAGCAGAGTAACTAGAGGCCACGTGAGAGGTGATGGAGTTGGGGCAGTGCTGCAAGAGGAGAGACGAGCGCACGAGTGCCACCGGATGGAATGGAGTGTAGGTCCAACATGGCATGGAAACTCAGTGTTCTTCGCCTCGAGTCTCTTGGTCAGCATGCCCTGCGCACTCAGGTCCACACCGGAGGGAAGAATATGTACAGAAGGATTAACACGCCCCCTTGAACGTGAGTGCGGCAGGGATGCAGCCAATGTGTAAAAGCTGGAGATGAAAGGAAGGAGAGGGGAGTGCCTTGGTGAGAAAGCCGGCTAGCTGTGCAGCACCACTAATGGGGCATTCTTGCACAACTCCTGCTTTGACTGCCTCACGCACAAAATGATGTTCTACACTGATTTGCTTTGTGCAGGGATGCAACACACCATCATTTGCAGCAATGCGTCATGCGGCAGAGATGTCGCTGTGAAGTGCCACATCATGGGTCTGCAACCCTAGTTCCTCAAGCAACCGTGCCAGCCAGATGCATTTACATGCAGCCTCATCCAATTTCATGTATTCATCTTCAGCCACACTGCGTGCCGCACAGGATTGCTTGGCACTTCGCCACGACATAGCTGTATCCCACAAACAAAACACGTGGCCATCCCGACTGCACGCCCCACAATCACTCGCATAGTCATTGTCACAATACCCATCCAACAGGGGACTAACGGAAGGGGCAAAGACCAGGCCAAGCTCAACTGTGTCCATCACATAGCAAAGCAGCTTCAGCAGTGCTTTGATATGTGTGTTGCGCGGCTGTTGGCTGAACTGTGCAAGCACATTGATGGTGCATGAGATGTCTAGACGTGTTGTGGATGAAACATATGACAGGCTACCAGTGATTTGCCTGTACAGTGTGGGATTACAGTCCGGTCCATAGTCCGTGGCGTTCGCATCCAACAAGTCGCGTACACATTTGGACTCATTGGTGATTACTACTGTGGCAGGTGCTGTACAAAGTGTTGAAAGCGTGATGTGAGTTGTGCAATGAACCGTCCTTGATGTACGGTGAGTGTGCGTGCTGCTCTGTCCCTTGTGATTCTCATTTCCAAGAAATTTGTTGCCTCACCCAAGTCTGTCATGCTGTAGTGCGTAGCGAACAACATTTTTGTCTCTGAGATGAGAGAGAGAGGGTGATAGAATAAGCAGATCATCCACGTACACCAAAAACGCAACTGGAAGACCATGATCCCATCGCAAGAATAGTGAGGGATCACTTAGACTTTGGATGAACCCTCCTGATTCTAGCGTGCGCCGAATCTCTTTGTTCCAAAATTGCGGGGCTTGCTTGATCCCGTAAAGGGCTGTGAGTAGCAGCCACACACGGTTCGTACCATCATCAAAACCCTCCGGTTGTTGGACGTACAGTTCGTCTTCTAGTGGGCAATTGAGGAAGGCATTCTTCACACCCATTTGATGTATCCCCCAATCTCCGTGTGCCGCAAAAGCCAGCAATGCTCGGCTGGTTCCCTACTTTCCAACAGGGGCATAGGTATCGGTGAAGTCCTGTCCGGGTACTTGATGAAAGTCCTTCGCAACCACCTTGGCTTTGTACTTTTCAATTGATCCTGACAGGTTCCTTTTGAGCTTTTACACCCACTTTACATCAATGGCTTTACGCCCAGGTGGCAAGGGAACAAGTTGATACACACCATGCTCCAAGAGGGCGTTCAACTCTGCGGCCATGGCTTTTTTCCCACTCGGCAGCATTGGTGCGCCCCCTTGCCTCAGAGAGTGTCTGGGGTTCCACTGTGGTGTGATCCGAGTTTGTTGGACCAGCTGTGTGGTAGAATCGTCTGTAGTTCACACAAGGGACGTTGCGCAAGGAACGTCGTGCCGGTTGGGGCTGTGGCATTCTCATGTCCTTTGTGCTCTTCAGAGACGTTTGGACATTCAATCGAGGTGAAGTGTGTGGAGCACTGGAGTTTGTGCTCAGTAGGTCATTGGATGCCAGTAGGTCTGTGGGAATGAGTGATGGCACTTTGGTATTATTTTTTGGGTTCCTGCTCCCTGAGGGAGCTGCTGGTGCATGAGGGAGAAATACGGGCACACTCACATAGTCTGGATATTGTTCGGGAATGGTGATATGTGGGATGTGACGCACGGTGCAGAATTGTTTATAGGGCATGTGCTCCAAGAAGGAAGCATGCCTACTCTCAAGGAAACTGTGGTTCATGGGATCCCAGAACCGCCATGCCTTGGATGCATGAGAAACCCCGACAAAGACAAACCAGTATCCTCCTGGGCTCAATCTGTGGTCTCTTTGTGCCTGCACGAACTAGACGCAGGCCATATTGCCCCACACTCTCGCAGGTCTCAAGTCAGCCTTTTCTTTGAACCATCGCTCCCATGGTGTCACTGACTTGGGTAGGGGCCCTTGTGGCACCCTATTCCACACCCACGTAATATACTTGACGGCTTCTTCCCCAAATCCAAAAGATAAACCAGACTCACTGAGTTGAGTGCGTAGCGCAATACCCAAGGTTCTGTGCCACCTCTCGGCCACACCGTTCTGTTGGGATGTGTACGGTGCTGTAGTTTGATGCTCTATGCCCTTGGATTTCAGTTCTGCTGTCAGGACACATAGAAACTCCCCTTCTTGATCAGTGCGCAGCCTCAACAACTTGCAGCCATTCTGACGCTCAGCAAGGGGAATCCATTCAGCAATAGCCCGTTTGGCATCCACTTTGGAATTCAACAGAAAGGCCCAGCGAAAACGACTGAAATCATCAGTCAGTGTCAAGACGTACTGTGACCCATACTGAACAGACGGCATAGGCCTGGGTCCTGTCAGGTTTGCATGGACGTGTTCGAGAGGTGACTTGGATACCGTGTCTGACCTGGGAAAGGTCTGTGTGTGGAGCTTACCCTCTTGAAACTCAAGACACGCATCAGCTTTAAGACCATAAGGACAGTCCGTAGGGAGAAGACCATGTCCAGGATTGTGTTTGATCATGTCCGTGACCAGTTTTGTGTTGATGCAATAGGTCTTTGTGCCTCGCGTAAGTAGCGGTAAGGACGTGTCTAGAATCACTGTTACTGTGTTTGCAATAATGGAAAGAGAATGAGGCGGTAACGCATGTCAGCATGCAAGGGACCGTCAGCCAACAACACACCAGTAGCATCAAACAGCATGCAGCATTATTTCTACGTAAGGGTGGACATCCTTGCTTGCCGATCCAGCTGACTCCTTGACAACAGATTCACTTTCAATTAGGGCACATACAAAACCCCGGTCAGCCACGATACATTACCAGGTTCTTGTAAGGCCACTGTGCCCACACCCTCCACTCCCAACACCTCCCCAGATCCCGTTTTCACACCCTCCACATAATGTGCAGCATAAAATGATACAATTGCTGGTGATGTGGTGACATGGGATGCGACGCAGCCGTGTCAAATAGCCATTCATGCATGGGGAGTGTGTACGAAATGGTGACGTGAGTGTGCGCTAGTCGCTGACCTGGCGACTGTGGCATGGTCGTTGCTTCTGAGGGCTACATCTCCATGGGGAATATCCATCCCATCGCAGGCAATGCTGCAGTCGGCTGCTAGGACTCAGCCATGTCTGAGTAGATGCGTTGCGCCCATGCTGGCGCTGGAACTACGACAGCCGAGTTGGGTGGAGCGTTGAAGGGAACCTGATACACAAGGACAGGTTCCTGATACATCAGTGGGGCCATAGGTGGATGCAATGGTGGTGGTGCATAGGTCAATCCGCCAAATGGTACGAAGCCCCGAGGTGCTGTGACTGGTGGAGTAGACCATGCCGGTGGCTGCATGTACTGACCAAACTGAGGCTATGGCGCCGGAGTGGAGAACTGTTATTGCTGTTGCTGTTGCTGCTGCTGCTGCTGCTGCTAGTGAGACGGAGTCATGATATGCTGGAGGTCCGGACATGCTCGCCAGTAGTACCCAGGCTTGATGTAGTAGTTGCAAGTGCGCCCTCCGGCGCCACCTCGGCCACGACCTCATCCTCCACCTGGTTGTGTGCCTGTTCCACCGTTACCCTCACCTCTTCCGCCTCTGCCTCCTCCATGACCAGATCCGGTAGAGGCACCTGGCGAGGACTGGTGTACAAAGGCCCTCGGTAACGGGGCACTGGCCTCTCTCGCCTCTCCCCGGAGGATTTCCTCATAGTGATGCAGCTCCTCGAACACCTCAAATAGGTCGATGCTCTCGATGATTGTCATTCGAAGATGTCTCAGGAGACCTCGGCAGAACTCCCGGTAAGGCTCTCCAAAATGGAGTAGGATAGGATCCAACCACTCGAGCACGGAGCAGGACGCTCCAAGCCAAAATATGCGGTGACGCATGTCCATGGCCGCATCCCAAAACTCAGTTATTGGCGCTCCTGGTTTTGGGTACAGTCCCCGGAGTCTATCGCACAGGGATATCACCAGCGCCATCCCTTGTTCCTCGTGACAGGTAGCAAGATGCTGCCAGGCCTTGTGTGGGCGTGGAGCTCCACTGTGAGGATCACTGGGGTCCTCCCCTTTGCTGCCAAAGCAAAGATGGCGGATGGCGTAGGATTGGTTTTCAGGAAGCGCCCTGACCAGGGCATTAAAGGCGCGCAGCAGGACCCGATCCTCGGTTGCGTCAGTGGGAGGAAGTAGATACAATTCCACTAACCCATGCTCCGCTGCCCATGCTAGAAAGACATCCTTCCATGCAGGGAATTCCCTTTATCCCAGGAAGCGCGACGTTAGGTCTTTGTGAGCCAAGACCTTGCTAAGGTCCTCCCACGTCACTGTGGTGGTACCGGCTCCTCCACTACCGCCGGCGCCTGCTCCAGTTGAGGGGCCACCTCTAGCTCCTGTGCCGGGACTTCCCTGCGTTGATGTTGCCTGGCTCATGGCTCCTGCAAGTCTGGGACGTCCTAGGGATGTGGTGTGAGCCCTGGATCTCCTACTTGCGGCCGAACACTTTGGACCTAGTTTTCTGTCGTGAGCCCTGAGCTCGTGGAAAAACGCCATGTCTTGCCTTGTGAAGGTCACATGGAACCTGCACGAAAACGCTTTGGGACTAGGGACCCCGCCGTCACCTTTGAGAGGTGCGAACGACGCTTGGACTCTCATCTTCCTCACCTCTCCTACAGTTGTGGGCTTCTCCTTGTCATCTATTGCCCATGCTATCTGTGCGCATCCTAAGAGAGGTGATTTGCCACGTCCTAGGGGCGTGCACAACCTCATTTTGCGGCAGCCGCATGGATATGCTTCCACGTGTGGTTTGGCCACTGCCCTTTTTTCTCTGTGCCGCTCCTATGCATCGCTTCCAGGCCTCAAAAGTGGCTCTGATACTATTAGAATTCTGCTACGATTCTAATGCATCTTATCTCGTCTCATTTGGTGAAGCAGGGAGTGAGAAATGTGCAAGTTACTGCAGCCATGGAGTTCAAACGGCAAAAAACCCTAAGTGTCGAGCTTCGACTAGCAACAGCTCGAGACGGTGAGTCTCCCTACTCGAGGCTCACCCGCCTGCTGGCGAGCGAAGCTCGCCAGCCCATCCACCTCGAGCGAGGGCAAAACTCCCTCGTGGTCTGCAAAACGACCAACCAGGCCACACCACGCCTCTCACAACGAACCAGGACAACGTCACAAAAAAAATGAGGACACATCTAGGTTTCTCGAGCCTACATGAAATTCTGACCACAAATCAGGAGAGAGACAGATATAGGTCTTCCAAAAGCATAGTAACTAGAGGCCACGTGAGAGGTGATGGAGTTGGGGCAGTGCTGCAAGAGGGGAGACGAGCGCACGAGTGCCGCCGGATGGATTGGAGTGTAGGTCCAACGTTGCATAGAAACTCAGTGTGCTTCGCCTCCACTCTCTTGGTCAGCATGCCCTGCATACTCAGGCCCACACAGGAGGGAAGAATATGTACAAAAGGATTAGAGCAGAAACATAGCATGAGAAAAAGAAGTTTGTGGCACTCTAGAACTCCTTGGTAATGAGAGAATATCCAAGATTAGTGCTAGGATGCTACACATGGGTGTTGAGGCCACCATGGGCCTTTGCAAGGACATTGAGTGTGGAAAGTCCAGAATGACCAAACAACATTTTGTTTTGTAAAGGTAGAGCTTGGAGCCTGTACCACAAGAGTAGGGCTGAGGAACTAACAACATAGCCACTTCCTGAACAGGATTCAAGACAGGATGAGGAGGCACTTCTGGCAGGATAGGGAGTGCTGCTTATCCTGCTTGATCAGATAGGCTGGACAGGGCCAGCTAGTAGTGTGATAAGCAAGACGGAAACAGTTGGCAATGTCATAGGCAAGACAGGATTGGCAAATGACATGTCACCGCATGTGTCACATTCATAAGATTGTCATTGACTGTTTATTGTGCATATGGCCCGCTTATGTCCGTGATGCTGGTTATTTTCTAAACCCATATACTATTGGCAGCCCTGATTGCGGAAAAGTAAAAATACACCCATCTCATTTTTCTACCTCCGAGCATGTCATATCACACCAACTTGACCTCGTTCATGCTGATGTTATGGGACAACTGCCTCGTGAAGTCCCTCGTAGTATTGGTCGCTATATCCTCTATCTCAGTGATGAATTATCCTATGTTTTATAATATTTGTCTTATGTCAAAAGAGTGACATAAGTGATGTGGTTAAGGAATGGCTTTCTCAAGTTGAATGCACTTTCAACCGTCAAACTGGTGTCTTTTGGTTTGACAGTAATGGTATTTTTTTGGCTCTACATCTAACTTACATGTTTCTCATGGGATGCACATGGAGTCATCATTTCCCTAGACATCCGAGCAGAACAGTGTCTCATAATGATAGAATCGTATCCTTACTGATGGTGTGCACTCGTTTCTCTCTGAATCTGGCCTCTCTTCCATCTTTGCACTGAAGGCCATGAGTACATGACTTGGGTATGAAACCATGAATTTCACAAACCCCTTCCTCGTGATGTTACCATCTTTGAGTGTTGGCCTATTTGTTTCTTTGACCTTTGCCTTGCCTGGAGCATGGGTCCCAGAGGACCTTTACATAGGCAATTTTTCTGGCTAGGACCATCTCTGTGTTTTTCTTGGTCAGTCAACTTAGTCTAAAACCTAGCGTTTTTAAGATTCCTCCCTACATCGTGTCAATGAATCTTGTGATACTCTCCTTTTTGCATTTTTGCTCAAGCATGGCCTTGATCATCTCGCCTCAACCGACACCATTGTACCGTAGTATAATGTAGAGGACATTTTTCTCATGCAATCACTCCAATCTCTTCCTCTGGTTGGGGAATCATCATCTCTAGGTCGTAAACATCTATGCATGCAACAATATCCGTGTTGGCATCATTTTTCAATCTTTGTATCGGTCTCAACACCTAGCCTCTCTATTCACGTGTCCCCGTCTGTCTCTTCTATTCCCTCACTTGTCTTTACCGTGACGTTGCCTACCACTGCCAATTCTCCACCTTCTCTTACCACGGAAATTTGAGCATCTCTTCTATCATGCTAGTTCTGGCACAACTCCCTGTTTCACTGCCTCTATCATGTGACCATGTCCCAACTCTGGCCAATTCTGTGTTGCGTGCTCTTGAGCCATACACTCATGGGAGCAAGCTTTGAACTCACCCCTCAAGCAATTGTTTTCTACTTGGAAACTCCAGGATTTCTTCCTTGTGCCTTAGTAACATAGGCATTGATGAGCTTTGCATTCGTGTCATGGATTCTGCATTGACGTGACTGGATGCACAACACTAATAGGTACATCAATCTGGAAGACCACACTCCATTTTCTTGGAAGAGTGGTTCACAAGGATGCATTCCAAGGGGCTCCAAAGAGGCCAATGTATTGCTCCTTGCTCAAGTATGTGAAAGAGTGTTTGGCTATGTCACATGTTATCCCAACAATGTGTTCCCATTTGCCACAACTCTCTACGTTGCAACAACCAATCCATTACTAAAAGGTCACAGCATGCATTGCTCACGCACAAAACATTTCAATATAGAGCATTGTAGTTTCATGAGTGCATTGAATTTTGATTCATAAAATTCATTTGGATGGAAATACAACCCCCAGCATATCAACTTGTTGACCACAACACTTAGCTCGGTTACATTCAAATTTGTACTTCATGTATTCGTCTATCCCGCTTACCTTATGCAACTGATCAACCTTGAAAAGCATTTGATATTTAGTTTTCGTCCTGCGTTGTATATAAATATATCTTTCATGTGTACACTTTTTGTCTTTTCGTTGTGTATAAATTAGGCCGTCTGTCGATCAAACGGTGTATTCATGTTGGTATCAAAGTAATTTTTTTCAATAGCAAGACAATCACTTCCACAAGACTCCATAGAGGTGCAGCTTTTGATGTGGGTGCATAACTATGCTGGAAAAATGCCATGGCACTGGTGGTGACAGGGTTGGAGCTGCTGCTCCATTCAAGTATGCAATCAGTTCCCAGTCTTGGCATTCTGTATAGTATTATAGATACGGACCAAAGTGTCCACTTGGACCGGTGTCGTGGGTCTCCTTCATAATCGTTCAACATAGCTCAATTCTATGTGATACACCAACCTAATAAGTAAATTGTTATCGCTACTGGGCTACCTCATTGCTACGCATATGAGAGCCATTCTCGTGCTCAACGAGCCAAACCATATGGAGGTGGACTGTGCGCGATGGTGCCAGGCTGAATGCGACTGGCATTTGAAGGCATGTTGGAGGAAGAAGACAAGAAACGTCACCATTATCTCGTGCATAGAAGGCACAATTGTAACTGTAAATAAATTAATGGTGACCCCTCCTAGAAAGTAACGTGGACGGTATGCCGTATTGAGTCCACCGTGGCCAAGAAGCTATACACTAGAGAGAGCACAATGTACCAAACCAATTATCACATGAGTAAGAAGATGCTGGTAAAGAAAATGGGCAAGAGAAAGCACTCATGGACACTCCTTTAAATATACATTGTCACTGTAAATGGGTCAGTCACCTACCTTTTTCTATCTCTTCTTCATATTTTCTTATACATTTCTTTATGCTTCTTTCTCATATGCATTATTGTTTGCATTCAGCTAGAGAAGGTTGACCCTAAGAGAGTGGCAAATGCTGAGTAGGACCAGGACAAACTATTCCGTCACGCATTCGTGGCTCTAGGTGCAAGGCCAATTGGATGGCCTCAAGTGCACAGACTGTTGCTCAATTTGGAAAGTTCCCCAAAAAGGCATCAAACGGGTTTTGCTCCTCGCATTGTATTGCGACACAAACAACCACACTATGTCCATGACATGGATGGTATGCCCTCAGGAGGACGAGGACAACTGGACGTGGTTCTATTAGCACTTGGAAGAGGCATGCCCAAGAGCATGGCATAACACTACTGCGATCATCGGCGAAAGAGAGGCATGACTCAACACTTCTATCAAGTGTGAGGTGTCGAGAACAGGCCAAGGTTGGCACAAGATCCATAGACATCATGTGGAACTAGAAAATTCCTTCACCTAAATCAAATTGGATTGTGCTTTGGACAAGCTTGGTAGAACATCAAAAAAGGCTCACATGTACCAGTTTTGAGGAGGTGGGGAGCCATATCCACGCGAGCATGGACAAGGCCGAGTGGTCACACTAAGCTGTACGGACAGACGATGACGGCTCACATCACAACACCCATCGTATGAACCATCAATTGCTAGTACATGGAATCCTGTTTCAACGACCATTCTCTAGCCCATTCGGTGGACCTTGATGATGAGCATGTGACAGACCATTCTAACGTTCACCCCGAACCATGGTTTGGTAGATGAACCATTTTTTGAATGGAAAATGGAATTAACTTCAACCCATTTTAAAAACATAACTATCCTACACTCGCCTTTTGTTTTTCGTCCAAATACTAGGCTAAAAACTGTAAGAAATTTATTGAAGAGTGTGGCTGGCACAACAACCATGACGCCAAATGGAAGAGTCGTCATAATATGGCTAACACGTATGACCAGTCAGTGGTAAGGGTGCTAGGAAGCTTCCTGGCTATGTTAGTTTGATATCACTGCATAACAAGTACATGGTGGTCCCGAGGTGCTAGGTCTCCTCGTCACACCGGCAAAATCCACCAGGTATACGGGTCTCGATCATCACCACCTTGACCCATGTCAACCACAGAACAAAAGTGCCTCTATGTGCTCTGCACAGGGATGTGTCAAGGAAAATCCCACACTCCAACACTCACCCTGTGTGGTAGAGCCCGGCATCACAAGTAAAGTTGATAGTTGTGCACAACATGTCTCTTGAGGAGGGAGCACGACTCCTCCATGGCCACATATTCGTAAACAGTAACTCCAAGAATGAGAACGATGGTGGTGGAACGTGCGCGCATGTAGCCTCACCCCATAGCATCATCGACATTGTTGTCTTCGTTGGTGTTGTAGTCCTCATTGTTGTCATCACCTGTTACTATGACTAGTGTAGCGCTGAGGGCCTCCTCTAACTGCATCACCTATTGTATGCCTGCCAGCTAGTGAGCTTCACATTGCCACAGGGACTCCGTAGCGTCAACACGCATGTACAACTCATCGAGCTCTGCTGCGGCAGCCAGCCAGTCGGTTGCATCTACCACATGCTGGCGGTCAGTCGAGGAATAAACCTGACGGTGGACCTCCTTTGCGTGCGCGTTGGAAACAGCCACGGCCTCCTGTAGCCTCGCCGCCTCGTTGCACAGGTCGGATTCCTCTGCGTCAACCTTCAACTCATCTACTGCTTGGCCGCCAGCTGCTGGCAGGGCGTCGGCACCAGATAGCACATCCGTATCTATAGCGTCTGTACCTACTTGAGCCATTGTTGCGGAGGCACCAGCAGCTGCTGACACACTTGTCACTATGCCATCAATTACTGGCCGGACGTCAGCATACATCAGTGCATCTGCCTCTGCAGTGTTGTCGCCATCATCGGGAGCACATTTAGTGGCTTGGGGCTCCTCCCAAACCCTAGTGCACAGCGAATCATCCACCTGCTGCTTAAGGTTCGTCCATCCCAGACGTACATCTTGTAGAGACCACGAAGCAACCTCAAGATGCATGAGCACATAATCCACGCACTCCTCGGCAGTCTGTCATGTTGGAAAATCTGTGGTTTAACGATTGTTGATGGCCTCCCAGAGCATGGCCATGAATCCCTACACGTACGCCTCTGCTTGAGCCACGGCTACCTCCTGTGCATTCACAATGGAGCGCAGGCGCTCAGGTACGGGAACTATAGCTCGGACGCTTGAAGTTGTCACGTTGGCTATAACCGCCATGGTGTCAAAGACGCTGGTCAAGGCAGTCATGAGACGGAGGTCCACAGATCGCTCAACGTCCTCCGCGGTAGCTACACCTGCAGGAGTGACTATTGCAAGCTCATCATCGGCTGCCGACATGTTGCACTTACGGACGTCTACCATCGTCCAGGGACCATCCCTATCTCGTGTTGTGACAGCACACTGGGCCTCTATGTCTTTCTCCGACTCCACTTCTGACCACTCCTCATAGGACTCGTTGTCCTGTGAGGGAGCGGGTGCAGTGGGGGCATCGGCTGCCGTGGACATAGCTGTCACTTGGCTGTCAGCAATGTCCAGAACAGTAATGGCTCCTCCTGTACCAGCTACTACTGTTGAGGTATCCACAGATATCGCCTGCTCCACCTGTTGGTGCAATTCTAACTGCCTCCACACCACACCATTTAACATCCACTCAGCGACCTCGAGGTACCTGTACACATCCTTGACGTCTTCTATGATGGCCTAATGACCCGTAACGTCTGCGGTGTTCCAATGTGTGCTCGTTGCGCACATCTCAAGCATGAGGTTCTGTAGATGCATGTCCGCATGCGCCACCGCATCCTCTTGGTCGTGAAGCGTAGAGTGTAGACACTCGAGCACAAGGACCAGCTCTGTTGTTGGTGCATCAGCTATTACTTGGACTATTTCCTTTGTGATGGTTGCACCTCCACAGACACCTGCAGTAGTGGCGCCGGCCGTAGCGGACGTGCTGGCAACCTCGATTTCCCCCGCCTCTCCTGGTGCCCCCTCAACATTTCTACCTACAATGGCTGGTGCTATACCGTAAGTAGCGTCTACCCCCGTGGAGGCCGTACCAGCTGCTACAAGGGCGATGACCATCGTGGTTTCTACACCAACAAGGATATCCACTATTGGTAGCCATTCTATCGCAGCAATATCTGTTGTTGTTACTGTTACTATCACGACGTTGGTGGTTGCCGGCACGTCCATTGCCCGGACATTGCCCGGATCTCTACTCCACATGCATCGGCTGTCACCGCCACTCTTACTGTTGCCCCATCCTCTACAACTGCCACACCAACCTCTACGGTCGTCATCTTTGTAGCTTCAGCTGTAATCTCCATCTCCAACTCCATCTCTACATCCGTCTCCCACTCCGATCCGGGCCACTCGTCCACCTCCGACTCCGTGTTGGACCAGTCCTCCTCGTATGATTCCTCCTCATAAAGGAAGCCTTCTCATGTAGCACCGTCAGTTGCATCCCTCCTGCGGTTCGCGGTTGTTGTTGGCAGACACTCCATCCCCTCCATGACCGACACATTGGAAGAAGCAGAGAGAGGGTGGCGCACCAACCCTGCGACCGGGGACGAGAGAGTCAGCTACACGGTAACGACTGCCACTACTACTATTGCCGCAAGCTCCTGGACATATTTAGCCAAACGTATCATCTGTTGCCTAGCGCGTTGAGAACAAGTAACGTGAGCTGAAGGGACTGCCATAGAAGCGAAGGGGTCAGACGTCAAGAAGACTTCGACTAACTCTAGGAAAAAGCTGAATGTGTCAAATGTCAAGCTAAGGTCTAGCGTCGTGGCACCGTCAAGTGATGTCACTGACAGAGGTGAGAATGGCAAGGATGAAGATGGGGTGTCTGGAAGGGCATGGTGGCAACAGCGCGCTCAGAGACCACATGGTCTGTGAGCTCTTGCACCATGCCCTTTAGATCCTGGAGATAAATGTACAACACTACCACACCTCCACTGAGGGGCGCTACCGTATCAATTGGCAGCGTCCCGGGATTAGGTGGAGGAGAAGGACTGGATCGCATCTAGAGCGTTCGCCACCCGATAGGCCGATGGTGATACTGGTCCCAGCCATGATGCCGGTCACCACAGTAGTAGCAGGCAAAGTTGTTGGACATTTGGGGCATGTGCCGTGGCTGTAACTGCCACTACACCTGTGGCGCCCACCACGCCTATAGTGATGGTGCCAACCACTACACCGGCTGTACCCTTTTCCATGCCAATGTTCTCATCTCAGTTGCCTGGCATGGGTGAGTATACAAGAAACTCGCTCCCACGAGCACAAAGCCATAAGGAGAGCTGGGCAATCAAAGCACAGTTCCTCGGACGTATTATGATGCCATCACGAGGATGGCCACCACCACACTGGTGGTGCATTGTTGTGTGACTACTACACCATTGCTACACTGCTATTGCGTAGCTGTCAAACGTGCGACCTCAAGTCACCTTCGGTGTTGCTTCTATTTTTGCTGTTGTCTGTGGCTGCCGACAAATGTCGACGGCAGAGGACTCACACCAATATTCCTATAGTCGCTACTGTTACTCCTGCCACTACTATTGTGACTACTTCAATTGCTCCGATCACCGTTGTCAACTGGCGGCTGTGGCCTCAGGCCACCTGTGTTGTTGCTGCTGCTATCACGTCTCAAGCGGTTATTAGTGTTGCTGCGGTCGTCATCGTTTGCCAACGGTTGTGGCCTCAGGCCACCTGTGGTATTGTTGTTGAGGTTGTCGCAACTACTACAATTGTCATTGAAGGGGTAGCTACTGTGCTCTCTCATCTCCTTTTTTTCTTTTATGCACCAAATTCTCCGGTGATTTCTTGAGGTCTCCTCTCTTGGGATTTCCTCAAGTGCCCCCTTTTCTTGGTTGCCACCTCCTCAGGTACCCCTTCCTCCCTTCGTTTTTTCTTGCTACCTGGCTCTACCCTAACAACAAGCTCGTCACTCGGACAAGCTCGTCGATCGGCGAGCTCGATCGACGGTAAGCTCCACTACGAGCTTACCTAATGGCAAGCTCACTTACAACAGGAAGCTGTAAGGCAATTTCCCACTAGCTGCGATAGGGGCAGTAATAGTGGCTACTACTACTGCGGTTATCCCTGCTACAAGCGCTGGTACTGCTATAATTGCGGAGCGTGCATGCAGCAGCTTGTCGCCACTACTGGTGCTGTTGTTGCGGCTACTGTCCAACGTTGCTGCTATTGCAACTGTTGGCCTCCGCTGCTACTACTACTATGGCTGCTGCTCGTTGCTGCTACACCTGCAGCTGCATGTCGTCGCTTCTACTACTGCTGCTTCTGCTACTGATGCGGCTACTGTCTTCCTCTACTCCTGCTATAGCTACTCGCCGCCACCATTGTTGCTTGGGTTGCTACTCAGGCTGTTGCCCTCCGTCGGTGTTATTGCAACTACTGACTACCGCCGCTACTGCTATGGCTGCTGCCCTCTACCGCTGCTATTGCATGTGCTCGTCGTAACCGTTGCTACTGCTGCTGTTTTTGCTATTGCTACTAATGCGGTTGCAATGCGTAGTTGCTCTTGTTGTAGATTCTTCTCACTACTATTACTGTTACGGCTAATGTTGTCGATGTAGCTTAAGAATGCTTCCGGTGCCTCCACTACCTCCACTACAACTTAGTCGTGTTGGTTCCTCCAAGGACCTGCAGTTGCTGTTGTGGGAGACTGCCACTGCTGCCACTCACTACTGCTACTACTGCATAGCATAATGAGCTGTGGCTCGTTTGCTCCGATACCAAACTGAAACATCTAGGAAGCTTCCTAGCACGCTTGCACTGACATGGCGTCAGTACTCAGCCAAATCGCGGCATCAACACAAGTCGGATGCGAAACGACAAGGGTTTGGCTAAGCTAAGGCTCAGCATTCGAGATTGATCACATCTCAAAAAATTTAAATCTCAAAATCCCAAATTGATCTCAAACCTCGAGACGAGATCGAGATTGTCTCAAAAAACTTCGAGACGAGATCGAGATCTGGGGCAACACAAAAAAATTGAGATGAGATTGATCTCATCTCGTTTCGTCACAAACAAGCGCACACAAGAATGCGACCTAGCGAGGTATGCTACCATGTGTGAAATCCAGGACGTATGGGATTCACACGAGGCTGGAGTATCTTGAGGTACGGAGTCCACCTGACAAACCACTTATATGCCAGATGTCAGATGAAATCGTCGCGTCAACTTTCGCGACGTGACCATTCTAGCCATTATGGGACTGATAGGTCTAGTGTGTCACGATGAACTTGTGTGTATGGAATGTTCTTCGCAAGGAGATGGAAAATATTCTACGTGGAAATTGTTTCATCACGTAATCCCCATTAGTTATCTAACCTAAACTGCATATCCATAGTTCCCACACATGTCCATGCATGTACGATGTCATTTTTAGTGTAAAATTTTTAAGTGTATATTAGAAAGTTAGAGAATGTAAAAATATTTTCATTCAACTTCCGGGTTAGGATGAGAATGAAATTTTAGCATAGATTATAGTTAGAAATTTCCTCAATCTTGAACTTCGAGATTGGGACTCATTCTTACTCTAAAATGGTCAAGATGAGATCGAGATTCTCGCTCAATCTCGAACGACGTGCCTTAGACTAGGCGACACAAATAGAGTGTCAAATGTACTTCCATAAAAGGCACATCCAGAGAGAGTTACAACAATGAGCCACAACTACCTCATAGTGGCAAGTTCTCGTGCGCAGCCAGCGCAGTCATGGATGCGTTTGGCTGTGCATCAGTCGCAACTTGTGCAAAACTACGCAAACTACTAGAAGGGTCCCGCCAAGGGCAAAACACTCGCTCGATCATAACTTCCTACACAAGCGTGAGAACGACGCTTTGTTTGAACCATAGTGACCAGCGTGATGAATGAGACATGTATGTATCATGCAAGGCAAGTCTCCTCGTGGCCCCAAAACACGTCTCCGGTTGTCCCGGTGTTGACCGACAAGCAAGGTACATAACTAAGCATCGAACAACACGTCACGAGCTCCCGACACACACAAAGTGGATCAAGGGTTTGGGTCTCCACGTCGCACCGGTACGACCCACCTGATGTGCGGGTCTTGACCAGCACAACCTCAAGTCTCCTCGTGATTCCGAAACATGTCTCCGGCTGCTCCGGTCTTGACGACCGAGAAAGATCTAGCAGCTACACACCCACAAGTTTGGATGTTGGAACGCAACAAGTGCATCACATGTTGTAGGTGGTAAAGTAGTCTCGTATCTCTGAAAGAATATTGGTGCCACAGTCCGTGTGTGGAGCGGTGTCAATCCAAAGCCCACACAACAGCAGTTCTTACCCGATCAAACGACAGGCCTTAGAGAATCGAGCATCTTAGAAATGTGCTATGGTGGCCATTCAAGAGCAAGCCCGAAGAGGTTTGCAACACAAACCGCAAGTGACATGCCAGAAGCGAAATAGTTGGAGGACTATGGTTTTTTGTCTAAATTGTGGAACTGGGAAGCCAACGTATAAATAGGAGGCGTCATTTTGTCCAATCTGTAGATGGGGGGAATGAATCAAACTGACTTTAGACATGCTCCTTCCCATGGACGTCCAATTCTCCCACAATACATGCTTGCACATACATATACATATACATATACATATACATATACATATACATATACATATACATATACATATACATATACATATACATATACATATACATATACATATACATATACATATACATATACATATACACATACACATACACATACACATACACATACACATTCCCATACACATACACATACACATACACATACACATTCCCATACACATACACATACACATACACATACACATTCCCATACACATACACATACACATACACATACACATTCCCATACACATACACATACACATACACATACACATTCCCATACACATACACATACACATACACATACACATTCCCATACACATACACATACACATACACATACACATTCCCATACACATACACATACACATACACATACACATTCCCATACACATACACATACACATACACATACACATTCCCATACACATACACATACACATACACATACACATTCCCATACACATACACATACACATACACATACACATTCCCATACACATACACATACACATACACATACACATTCCCATACACATACACATACACATACACATACACATTCCCATACACATACACATACACATACACATACACATTCCCATACACATACACATACACATACACATACACATTCCCATACACATACACATACACATACACATACACATTCCCATACACATACACATACACATACACATACACATTCCCATACACATACACATACACATACACATACACATTCCCATACACATACACATACACATACACATACACATTCCCATACACATACACATACACATACACATACACATTCCCATACACATACACATACACATACACATACACATTCCCATACACATACACATACACATACACATACACATTCCCATACACATACACATACACATACACATACACATACACATACACATACACATACACATACACATACACATACACATACACATACACATACACATACACATACACATACACATTCACATACACATAACACATAACACATACACATACACATACACATACACATACACATACACATACACATACACATACACATACACATACACATGCACATGCACATGCACATGCACATGCACATGCACATGCACATGCACATGTACATCCACATGCACATGCACGTGCACATGCACATGCACATGTACATGTACATGCACATGCACATGCACATGCATATGCACATGCACAGGCACATGCACATGCACATGCACATACACATGCACATGCCATACACATGCACATGCACATGCACATACACATACACATACATATACATATACATATATATATATATATACATATACATATACAGATACATATACATATACATATATATATATATATACATATACATATACAGATACATATACATATACATATATATATATATATACATATACATATACAGATACATATACATATACATATATATATATATATACATATACATATACAGATACATATACATATACATATATATATATATATACATATACATATACAGATACATATACATATACATATATATATATATATACATATACATATACAGATACATATACATATACATATATATATATATATACATATACATATACAGATACATATACATATACATATATATATATATATACATATACATATACAGATACATATACATATACATATATATATATATATACATATACATATACAGATACATATACATATACATATATATATATATATACATATACATATACAGATACATATACATATACATATATATATATATATACATATACATATACAGATACATATACATATACATATATATATATATATACATATACATATACACATACACATACACATACACATACACATACACATACACATACACATACACATACACATACACATACACATACACATACATATACACATACACATACACATACATATACATATACATATACATATACGTCTGCATATACATATACATGTATGAATATGTATTCATTGATTCTCTATGTTTAATTATTCATTTAATTTTTCTCTATGTTAAATTAATTATACTCATACTTCGTTTGCATAGGTGCAACGTTTTGTGACATTTCTGTATTCTTGATCCGACGACATGAGTAGTTTTGTAGTGATCATAGATGGTGTTCTTAAAAACCAAAAAAAAAAAAAATCATAGATGGTGTTGTGCACGTAACTTGGTTTTTTGTAGGCGTCGACCAACATGGTTCGTCCAAACCTGATCAGTAATGAGTCGGGGCATGTGTTTTGCGATATAACATCGAGGTCTAATGCAGATATAAAGCTTCACGCATGAAAAATTTCTTTCATGTAGCTATTTAAAGCTTTTTTGTAACCTAATACCGCTATTTTTGATCGGCGGTGGTTTAGGCAGCCCTCTGAGATGTTTTTTTTTTTAAATCCGGCTGGAACGTTCTCTATTAGTTTGCGCCCTTGATGATCTGTTTTCTAGACATACGCGTCCCTACACCGGCTTGAATTTATGACTTCTGGGGTCCTGCTTGAAAGATAATCCGCGAAACAGCGCGATGGACAGATGAGCATGGGCAGCTTTCGCTGTCCATGCTCGTACATCCATCACGCCATCTTTTCTGTCCTTGCCAGGGAATGCGAAGGAAGCTTTGTAATCTAATATGATTGATGTTTTCTTTGCTTTAACAGATTCCCTACGAGCTCATAATATGATTATACAAGGCTGAATACATAACATGTAAAAGTCGATGACAAAGTTGCGAGCAAGTGTGGAAGGCAGACAGGGTGGACACTGCGTCCGGAGTGGTGTACGGTTCGATTTTATTAGAAGTGATTTTCAGCAATGTGCGATACAAAATATTATCGTCGCCGTGCCCCCACTTTTCAAACTGGGGGCAAGACGTTGATAATATTTCTTCTGTACTAGGCGTCCTAGCCATAATTCCCTGGAGCACCAAAAGTGGGGGAGACCTAGTCATAACTTTCCGAAATGGGGGCGACCTAGCCATTTTTCTCAGAATGGGGGCGTCTCAGCCATGCCGGAGAGGGAATGGGTTCGAATTACGAAGTCGCCCGATGGACCCATTAAGAACGACAGTGGGTGTTGATATCATGCCATTGAAGTCAGCGGAAGTAGGTATTTTGATTCTGGATACATGGCACGCCTTTTTGAAAAAGGTGTGAAAGCCCCCAGTGGACCCCTTGTTTATTAATGTACAAACTTTGGGTAATATGCATGGGACATTTCCAAAGCCTCGGTAGAAACAAGTTCCTTCATGATAATTATTTTATGTTTATTTTTTAAAGATTAATTTTTCTATATAATTTCATGAAGTATAGACGCAAGTGGATCATTTTTGATAATGTCTAAAATATCGTAAAATGAATCTTTTTTATTCAATTTTTTATAAATGATAATTTTTTTTGAGGTGCCTTGTTCGACACCCAACTTGACGCGGGCTGCCTACGGTCGGAAGTCGTAGCTAGATGATGACTTCGCCCTTCCTGGTCAGTCGGAGGGGCCCGTCTTGGGAGCGCCGTCCCATTTGATGCCCATGTGAGGGGAAAAACGATCATGTTGAATGCCGTCAAATTCACGCATGGATCGAAACCGACGGATGGACGAATTCTCTTCTGTTTGATTTCGACAGCTCGGGTGAAATGGGACGAAAATGTTCCAAATACACCGACGAATCAGGATCTCAGCACATGCATCTTAAGAGAAACTGCTAGGAAGCTTCCTAGCCTTGCTGCTGCTGACGTGGCGACACTGTCCAGTCAGCTGATGCACTAGCAAGCAGGCAGGTGCAAGAAACAGCAAGGATAAGGCTAGGGAGACGCGCAAAGTCTCATAAGCTTCAATAGCTTAGTAAATGCAGAGAGAAATGACAAATGACAGGTCCAGGGCATAAATACCTGCCGCGGCGCACAGCGGGTGTCGCACGCGGCAGTCCTAGATCTGTCCTAAAACC
>SZWC01002488.1:155918-168326 GCA_023375785.1 Penium margaritaceum | reverse complement strand
GGGGGAGGACTGCGGGCGCCGCCGCCGCCACGCCTCTCTGCGTGGTGGTGCGAGTCGCTGCTGCTGTCTCTGCAGCTGCTGTCTCACGTTGACGGCGGTCGACCTCCTCCAACGGGTCCCAGAAGATCTGCTGCAGCGGTGACTCTCACTGCTGCTGCTCTGCTGCGTCTCTGCTGCGCAGCTCGGTGAGATCTGTCTCACCGCTCTGATACCATGAGAAACTGCTAGGAAGCTTCCTAGCCTTGCTGCTGCTGACGTGGCGACACTGTCCAGTCAGCTGATGCACTAGCAAGCAGGCAGGTGCAAGAAACAGCAAGGATCAGGCTAGGGAGACGCGCAAAGTCTCATAAGCTTCAATAGCTTAGTAAATGCAGAGAGAAATGACAAATGACAGGTCCAGGGCATAAATACCTGCCGCGGCGCACAGCGGGTGTCGCACGCGGCAGTCCTAGATCTGTCCTAAAACCGGCCTAAAACCACTGTTTTGGCCGTAACTCTACGCACACATGTCAGAATCCTGCGCCGTCTGAACCTAGACGTGCAGAATCAAAAGACGCACGCAACGACTGGTCACATGCATGCATCCATCGACTGACAGCGAGTATATAATGCAAAAACATGCAAATGGGTCTCATGCCCAGTCCGCCGAAAGGCGCCTGCAAGACATAGAAGGCACAGCAAGGAGTCCCGGTGACATCTGGGGCTCTGGAGCAGTGGTCGGTCACCTCCAGACGGGTAGGCCGCCGCCTGTCGTCGCGCCGGTGTCACCAGGGCCGCCTGCCTCAGGGATCTGCACGAGTATGGACACGGCCGAGTGGTCACAGTAAACTGTACAGAAACGGCACAAATCACAACATCTTAGACCAATGAGAGTGGCCTCGGAGTCCTCACGATCCGTGGGTTGAATGTTCCTCGCTGTTCGCAAATGTTTGGGTACTGTTCGTCGGTGCCTGTGAACTGGATTCTGTTTGTTTGAATCGAAGAAAAATATGGTGTGTATACGAGAAAATTCGTCAACCTGCTGAGAACTCAAAAAGGTCCCCATCGATTAGGGTCGCTGTCTACTCGGTCGCTCGAACAGTACATGCGAGGCTGACTTCCAACGATGGCAGGTCGTCGCTTATGTGCGGCTTGAAAATAGGCATAAACTAGACATAAAAGTCCGAAGTCGACATTTATAATATACTGAGAAGCGAAACAGGCACCTACCATCGTCGCGATGTGGACCCGTCACCTCGCGTCTATGCGAGTCGCAAACCAAGCAGTTCGCATATAGTTGCCCTTTTATAAAATAATTTTTTTCAGGAATTGAAAAGTATGTAAAACCCTTTTTTTCTCTGGAATTTTTGGCCTCATTATCATGGAGTGTACCTGGGTTAAGAGTTGCCACGAGTTTTGCTGATGTAGAGAATATCATCTTTGAAGCATATTCTGAAATTCTCTGATGCTTGTTCACATTTGCTTTGTGTGAATGAACTTGCTTCCCAGGTTAGCGCTATTCGCTCCTGGCGTGTGACCTGGCATCATTTACCGACGCGCAGGACATATTCTGACCATGGCCTACGACCCGCCAGCTGAGCGATTTCATAATGCAGCCGACATTTTTTGCGGAGCTAAAGAGAGCTATTATTGACAGAAAAGGCTACGGCGTAAAGAAATTGAGACAGCTAATCCAAGACCTGAAGCCTGTTCATTGAACAGTTTAGCTTTACGGAGATTTTTAAATTGATTTCTGCTGTGCCCTCAAATAATTCATATGGATTTGTGTTAGGGTGTGCATCGGCCCTTCCTCTGCGGCAGGGTACGGAGGGAAATGTCCGTGGCGCAACTGGTGGCGGGATATGTGTGTGATTTTGAGACCTGCCTGCTCGTGCGGCGACCTTGCCGGGCGGCCCGTTTAGAATGCGCCCAAGCCACTAGTCGTCCTGTTACGGCTACACGTGGTTTTCCTGATTTGTTTTCTCGTTCTCCCTTGCCATTTCGTCTCTCACCCCCGTTTTCGTCCTCGCGGTCGAAGCGTTTTCGTGCTCGTGGCCGCCATTCGCCGCAACGCCCGTCGAGGTCGTCTGTTGGCGTGGGCAAAATACCCTTCTTCGGTTTGCGAAAGTGAGCAGGGCATCCGCATATGATATTGACAATGGGTCAAGTTCGCAATGCAAACTCCTCAGAGCATGAAACGCACCCCCATTCATTTCTCCCGTTTTGAGGGACATAAGCGGGCAACGGTTTCCGGCGTTCAGCATCTAGGAAATCCTGCAGTGATCTGCGTCTGCTTTCATCGTCTGTACTTGCTAAAACGTCACTCGACGCCGATCAAAAGCTCCGGTTTTCCCTACCAGCTACCTTTGGGGCTCATCCCGCCCATTCCATGAGCGCAGAAGTGACGAGCCATTCTCCGTATCCCAAAGACGCAGACTCTGGACGAGTCAGCTACGACTGAGAAAACCTTAGGCGTCTGCAGGCTTGCTCGACTGGGTGTCTCGTATTTTAACCCTAGCGATAATGCAAACCAACGCAGTCGATCAGGTGAGATGTTTTATAGAGGATTAGGTTGGCCAGTTAAGGCGGTCCGTTGAAACCAGTTTGTAGGTACTTGAAATATTTTCTCTGTTCTCGAAATGAGTTTGATAGAGCATTTGTTTGAAGGGAACTTTGCAGTCCTGTCTACAACCTGAAATGAGAGGTAGCCATCCCACAGAGATTTAAAACTTAGAGATCGTCATAGAGACCTGTTGGCATGAATCCCCGTTTGAGCTTTTAATAAGGGAATTCAACTGGTGTGGAAATCGTTGAATTTGAGCTGGTGGTTGAACAACGCTATGAGAGAAGTATCGCGCCAGACAAACATACCTTGAGAACATCGTGAATGCGGTCATTTTACAGACCACGTTTTATTTAGCCGCGCCTCGTAACCTGCCCAGCATTCCCAACTTGAAAGTGAACGTACTTTTGTTGGAACATTATCATTTCATTTCAATGATACCATGGCGACTTGCCCGTCTCCTTCCTCTCGGCAATGTCGCGAGGGGGAGTGCCCATGGGCCAGTGTCGTCCAGCATCGTTCTATTGGTACGACTGCATCAGGAGGGGACTCAGTACTCAGGCCGTCGGATCACGAAGATCGGGCGGCTTCCTTACATGTAAGGTCATTTGTGGCATGGGATAGTTTGAGGTTGGCACATCGACGATCGAAGTTGTCTTTGTCCGAACTGTCATCCGTCGATCGTCGTCTTTCGTGTCGTTTCTCATCAACTGAACGCGCAGAGCGAGCGCATGTTGCCAAACCCGACGTTCGACTATCCGTCGTGGTCGTGCTCAATCGCGGTTGTTTCCCTGGGCCTCCCGGTCGTCCCTAGCCCCAGTGCGACCGCCGCACTTCTTGCGTTGAGCTCGCCCTGTGTTGACCAGAGCCTCTCATTCTAGCAGCCCGTCCGCGACGTCCTGGCTGTCGTCTCCGTCTACTCCATGATTTCCAGTGCTTCCACCCCACCTCCCCTGATTGCCTCTGGCCCTTCAATATCGCCAAACACTCCTAGCGCGTGAAGGCTTGGACCGTTTAACAAGGACGGCATGACGATTCTTCAGCAGCTAGCCACGAGGTTCTCGCTGGATGCTTGGTTTGGCTGTGCTGTAGCCGCCGCCGGGTGCTCCGGCGTCTCCTCTGGAGCATGTTCGCCGATTTTTTGGTTCCTCGAGGTCCAGGGTTCCCTGACCCTGCTCGTCCTTGGCGTTGCATGGCTTTGGGCCAGCCAGTCCCGTGTTCGCGAGTCTCGTCGCATCAAGGCGGCAGAGAAGGCCGGGAATGCATTGGCTTTCGTGAACCCTGACTCGGGCGCCCTGTCGCACGAGGAGCAGCAGCAGCTCCCTAAG
Organism: Penium margaritaceum; assembly: GCA_023375785.1. Taxonomy (NCBI): domain Eukaryota; kingdom Viridiplantae; phylum Streptophyta; class Zygnematophyceae; order Desmidiales; family Peniaceae; genus Penium; species Penium margaritaceum. The sequence goes on along the minus strand of SZWC01002488.1, from coordinate 164,456 downwards.
GTCTCCGTCGTTCTGGCCGTGAAAGGGGCGGAGGAGCAGTCACAGGCCAACTGGCGGTCGCAGCTCGTGACCCTGTATGGCGGCGAGCTGGAATACATATTCTGCGTGGAGAGTGAAGACGACCCGGCCTACGATGCCGTCCAGGTCCTGCAGAAGGAGATGGAGGGGCTCGCGTCCGTTCGCTTGGTGGTGGCCGGCCTAGCCACTTCCTGCTCTCAGCAGATCCATAACCAGCTCGCGGGGGCCAAGGCAGCGGACGACAACTCAAAATATCTTCTCTTCCTCGACGACGACATACAGTGCCACCCTGGGACCATCAGCTCACTGGTGGATGCCATGGAGAAACAGTCGGACGTGTTCGTGTGCACCGGGTACTCCTTCGACGTGCCTTCTTCTCCCTCCCTCGCAGCATACGCAGCCATGGCCTACCGCCTCCCCCTCCTGGTCGGCATGTCCTCGGGCGGACGCGCGTTTTTCGTCTGGGGCGGTTGCATCATGATTCGGATGGAGGACTTGCGGGAGGACCGCCACGGCATGGCCACGGCGCTGAAGAAGAACGGCTACTCCAACGACCTCATCTTGACCTCCGTCGCTGGCGTGAACAACCGCGTCGTCTGGTGCCCTGCGGCTGCACTTTTTCCTGGGAGAATGTCAGGCAACTGGACATTCACGCGGTACTGGAACTACGTCCGCAGGCAGATTTTTGCATTGCTGACTTACTGCTCTGGCTATGCATACAGGACCAACCGCCTGGGTTGGCTGTGCTACTCGTACTTCGCTATGGCTGCTGTCCTGCCTCTTCTGCCATCTCTCGTCCTTGCCGCGTACTCGCTTGCACCGCTCTTGAAGTCTGGTCTCGTGGTTGCATCGGCCGCATCGGTTGGTAGCGGCGCCTGGCGCAGCAACTCCGGCATTTTTTATTCAAGCGCTGGAGCTGGGAGGGTTCTTGCTGAGGGGACTGCTGTCGGGGGTATGGGCGCCGCTTTGACGTCCTTGTCCCCACTGCAGGTGCCCACTGTGTCCTGTCCTCTTGCTGTCGCCCTTGCCTGGTTCAACCTCGCGTGCTTCAGCGTCGCTGTCCTGTGCGCCCTGCGTCTGTTTCATGCCGCGCTGACGCTGTGCAACCTGCTGTCGCCGGAGAAGCGCCCCATCCAGCTGAATAAGCTGAGCATCTTTTTGGGGATCGGAGGCATGCTGCTGAACCTAGCTCTGCTGCCTGTCATTGCTGTGTACACGCTTGCGCGTGCTGACATCACCTGGGCTGGTATTCGGTATGTGAGGAGGCGTGGAGTGGTGGCGAGTGTGGAGCACCCTCCGCAGCAGGTGCAGCTGGCTGAGGAGAGGCGGCGTTTGCAAGAGCAGAAGCAGAAGCAGCAAGAGGAGCTGTTGGAGACGGCTGTGGTTGAGAGTGGAAAGGGCGGCCACTTGAGGGCCAAGGTGCCTTCTGTCAAAGCTTTTGCGGGAGGTGATGCAGCGCTGGTGGCGGATTTGGAGTCTCAGTTGAGTTTGCTCGCAGGCACACCAACGAACGGTGCTGGTTCTGTGGGGGGTTGGCATCAAGGGCTGGAGAGCAGGAAAGAGCAGCAGCTGGCGCTGTTGCAACAACAGGATCAACCGCAGGACCTTCTATCTTCGGCGTTGTTGCCACAGCAGCCTCCTTCGGTGGTGCTGCCTCAGGTTTCAGTGGGAGGTGGAGTGCTGGAGAGTCGGTGGTGGTGGCGACAATTCCCTATGCTTGGACGGACACTTAGCCCGGAAGCAAAAAAGACAGGCTAGATTTGTAGGACAGACAGTTCTCAGCTCAGTTTTCTGTTCTGAAACAAGTTGTGAGTGAAGGAGTCTGCTACAGACTGACTGAGAAGGCTAATCAGCAGTCCCGCTGGCGGGAGAGTTGTGTGGAAGGCCGCACGAGAGCAGCAAGCCCAGTTGGCTGGGATTATGTAGCTTGTCAGCCAACTTCTGGCTCTCCTCATTGTATGCAGGTTGTGACTGACCTTCAGTTCTCTGAGAAGCGTAGGTTTGCTGGCTGGATGGGCAGCCCTTGCTTAGGCTGACACTGTTTTTAGCGCCACCTAAGATCCCAGCCTGTCTCAGCATGATGCAGCAGCTGACTATGGGGATCAGTGCTAAGATTGGAGGTCACCTGGGGCTTTACTTGGCACGGATTTCGATTATTTCCTTCCATGTACTTGCTTTCAACTGGTAGCAATCAATGTGGGAGCGGATTCTGCCACAGATTTGACTAGCGTGCTGTCCTCCTGGTGCACAAATGAGACTTGGTTGCTCTGGGCCTCGTATGTACCCAGCCAGAGTGATGTCAACTTCGGATGGGATTACTCCAAGAGGGGTTTTTGTGTGTCAGTTGAAGTCATTTTAAGCTGCAGAATTCTGGCAGTGGTTTTACTGATGAATGTGCTTCCTGGATTGGATTGCCAGCATCATCCAGATAGCCCGTGGGCCCTTCACATGTGCAACGCTGCAATGGTCCGGCAAAACTAATACACATGGGCAGTTTTCACTTCTAAGGAGTCATTTACTGGCTTCACTCCCCACCAAACGATTATATGGAGGTGGAGGGTTCCATGCATAGCAAATTTCATTGTGAGGGTAAGGGCACTTGAAGCAAGGGCATGACATGGTTTTTCTAGGAGGGAGACAACAATCGGATGCTTTGTGTTGGTTTGTGTGGCTTCAACCCGTCACGACCGACACTGCTAGTTTACCGATATACCCATATTCGGGGTATATGGCAGAGGAGGGCGTGACGACACGACGGGCCTCCGGACTGCACCGAGACTTCTCCAGCACCTACGACAGCGCCGGCGAGACGCGGTCGATGCGTTCCGGCAGCCATGTGGGCTTGTCAGGAGGTAGGAGAGTTTTCTCGGTGGGTTCAGACCCGCGCACCCGGTTGACTGTACCGGTGCGACGAGGAGACCCGATGGCTATTGTGGGGCTTCCGATGTTCGGAAAGCCGTCTGTGATGTCTGGACGTTGATTCCGAGATGTTTTGGCACTGCTCATATTTTCTCGGTGGTCAAGACCCTGGCACTCGGAGAGTTGTTCCGGTGCCTCGAGGAGACCACCTTTGTGAGGATAGAGGATCCCGGTAGGAGGGAGAGTGAGGGTCGAGGGAAGCACGGACTGAGCATGCAAGAGACTAAGCGCCATGAACGGCGGCGGTTTTGCAAAGAAGAGAAAAACGCAAGTAGCTCAGTAACAAGTGACAGAGGTGTTACGCGGGGCCCTAAGCTGCTGGCGAGGTGACGAGCGAGCGAGCAGCGAGCCCACCCTCGCTCTCACCCACGCCGAGCTAGGGTAGAACCTGGACCTGTTCCCCACATTAATATTCAAGAACATGCAAGTCCAGGCCGAGAAAACAGCCCGGCCACAATCCCCTCTTTCTCAGGCAAAGAACCCACTAGAAATCCTAGTGTCACCAAACACTTATATTGTGAGATGCTGTGGTAGGGGGAACGCTCAATTCTGCGAGCGACTCTGGATTGTCTTCTCTGAACCCCCACGAGTTACCACCACTTGAGGTACAGCATCAGCACCGATGTCCCTCCAGCATCAGTCACCTGCGTCAGTGCGGTTAGTATGCAGCTAGGCCAGAGGTCACAACATGTCTGTGGCACATAAACCAACACTTTGTTACTCTCGTGGTGTATGCAGTGTGTTCTCCCTGTTGACTCATTTGGGTTCAGCAGGGGTGACGGGGCCCGGTGCGGTTAGCTGCCGGCGCCCCTATATAAGCCCGCTAGGGGCTCATTTGTAAACTCTCCTTGTTCTTTATATTCAGCGTTCCAGACTTAGCCAAATTCTTGCCGTCTTGCATCGCACTCACACACAGAGCTCATGTTCATTTTTGCATGGGCCTGCATGCCCTAAAATTATTTCCAATTTGGTATCAGAGCGCAGGGGGGCGTGTGAGCAGCAGAAGCAGCAGCAGTGGGCGGAACGCTAAGAGAACGCGCCACGTGGCGCCACGCCGGCAGCAGCGTGAGGGAGCGCGAAACGACTGCACGTGAACGCTCACAGGGGCGGTGAGAAGCAGCAGCAGCAGCAGTAGCAGCAGCACGTGTTAGCAGCAGCAGCGTGCACAAGCAGCAGCGACGTAGCAGCAGCTTGCAGCCGTGGCAGCAACAAGCAGCAGCAGCGAGCAGAAGCAGCAGCGTGCAGCAGCAAGCAGCGACGCAGCAATAGCAGAAGCAGCAGCAGCGGCAGCAGCAGCTTTAGCAGCAGCAGCAACAGTAGCGTGCAGAGCGAAAGGAAAAAAAAAACAGAAGCAGCAGCGGCGGCAGCATCAAGCAGCAGCAGCAGCGTGCAGCAGCAGCAGCCGCGGCGGCAGCAGCAAGCAGCAGTAGCAGCTGCTGCGCAGAGCAGCAGCAGCAGCAGCAGCTACTGCAGCAACGGCGGCAACAGAAGCAGCGTGCAGCAGCAGCAGCCGCGGCGGCAGCAGCAAGCAGCAGCAGCTGCTGTTGCAGAGAGCAGCAGCAGCAGCAGAAGCAGCAGCAGCAGCAGCAGAAGCAGAAGCAGCAGGAGCAGCAACAACCGCAGCAGCTGCACCTGCCGCTGCAGCTGCTGCTGCCGCTGCGAGGAGGGCCTCGCAGCCCTCCTCTGATCGGGGGGGCCCTCTGAGGGGGCCCTGCTCGCACCCCCCCTCCCTTCCTCCTCTTCTTAGGGGGGCCCTCGGAGGGCCTTGCCGAGCCCCTCCGAGGGGCCCTTCAGAGGGGGCCCGTCAGCCTCGTGGGCCCCCTCGGCCCCGTCGGCCCCGTCGGCCCTGTCGGCCGACCGACGGAGGGGCCGGGTTAGAGGGGCGGACAGGACCTCCCCCCTCCCCTCGCTCCCTCCTCCCCTCCCACACCCACTCGCTCACTCGCTCGCTCAGCGAGCGAGCGAGCGAGCTTGCACGGGAGGGAGAGCCGGACAGGCCGGACACCCCCCCCTCCTCATTTTCTCCGTTCGCCCACCTTCCGGGCAATCAAGAAAAGGGGGGGGGGGCAAGTAACAAAAGGTACAAAAAGGGGTACGCCAAGAAGAAAAAAAAACGGGGCCTGCGGACTAGAGAATAACGACAAAAAAAAGGGGTCATCTTCCAACTACCACCGCCGCAACAGCCGCAGCTTCATAGCTGCAGTAGCAGCATCAGGCGGTGGAGTGTCGACGACTACTTAGTGCGGCGGCTGCGCGAGAGCTTGCACTTTCGCCTTCAGAGCCGACAGCGGACAGTCGTCGGCAGCGTTCTCCGCTTCAAGACGCGTCGTGGACCGGCGTCTTCCTGGGGCCCGTGGATTGGTGCGCGTACTTCACCCCGAAGGATCGACGGCAGATTCGAGTCTGACCAGCTCCGAGGGCTGGGTCGTCTACTGCTTGGAGCAGCAGCCACACCTGCAGCCGCCACCCCTTCTCGTCTTGGAGCAGTCTTCGCTCCATTAGTGGCAGCAGCATTAGTGGTCGCAGTTAGTCGGACTGTTGTCTCCGGGCGGGCTGTGGTAGTGCAGCTTTTCCCGTCTGGTNGCGAGCATATTCGCCGAGATCCACGGCCTGCGGCAGACGGTGCAGCGGCTTTGTGACCTCGTTATCACTGAGCGTGCTTCTGCTACTCGTTCGTCGACGGCCTCTTCGACCACATCTCCTCCTTCTTCATCCGATGGTGTCCCTTCTGCTTCACCTGCCAGCCAGTCCCAGGCTGCCACCATCCTTTCGCTCCTCCACTTTGCTGTGACCACGCCGCCACCCCGCGATGACTTGTCTTCCAGCAGTCGTTTCAGTCGAGAGAATCTGCGACGTCGTCGTCAGCGCTCCGCACGGCGTGCTCGCGCCGGTGTTGATACACCCTCCACCTCCTCGGCCTCCGTTACTGTACCTGTCGAGGGGGAGTGTGGTCACCACGCATCGCGTGATGTGACAGTACCGACAGTATCCGCAGTCGCGTTGGGCCGTGCTGCCCGAGCGTCAGTACACTTAGACTCAGATGATACGGTGACAGCACATCGCGTGGAGTCTGATCCCGACATGGAGGTCATGGTGCAGAGTTGCGTGTCATCGAGCTCGACTTCCACGTCCGCGCTGGATCCAGATCTTATACAGCAGCAGCTTACGTCAGGAGGAGTGCAGGTCCGGCGTCCGTGGGCAGTGCCACTCGCGGCTCCTACCGGTGGCGGCCCGGCGGTTGCACAGGGGTCCCGTACGGATCGGGATGCCTCTTGCGGAGTTTTGGCGGAGTTTGTGCAGAAGGCTCACACGAGCCCGGAGGAGGTTCCAGTGCAGGAGATATGCGTGTCATCGAGGTCGACATCCACGCTGGGACAGGAGCCGGACGTTCTGCAGTAGCAGGTTACCTCAGGAGGAGTGCAGGCACGGCGTCCCTGGACTGTGCCACTCCCGGCTCCGTCCGGTGGAGGCCCAGGACTTTCGGGGGAGAGTGTGCAGACGACTCACACGACTTCGGCGGATGTTGGAGTACTTGGGACTTGCATGTCATCGATGTCGACATCTACGCTGGTGCAGCAGCCGGACATTCTGTAGCAGCAGGTTGCATCACGAGGAGTGTAGGTCTCATGTGCTCTGGTGGTGCCACTTGCGACTCCGATCAGTAGCAGCCTGGCGGTGGCACATGAGTCCCGCGCGGATCGGGATACCCCACACGGATCTCCAGGGGCATTGGCGCACGAGATTCACACCAGTATGACAGCAGGCGCAGTGCATGAGCAGAGTCGGCCGGTTGGTCTTTTGGAGGTTGAGGCGTTCTTGAGAGCAGCACTTCTCAGAGATGTCGCCGGGACATATGCTGCAGCAGACACAGCATGCTCCACCTCCTCATCTACACTACCTGAGGACCAGCTTCAGCGTGAGGAGTTGTCCATGTTCCCACAGTCTTCGGGCTCCCGTACCCACGACGGAGCAGCGACATACATGACGGAGTCAGATGATGGTCCTTCCTCTATCATCGAGCAGGTGCTAGTGACCAGCATTCCCGGCGAGACAGTGCGTGAGCGCCAGCTGTGCTTGTTGGTCGCCTTGACGGACATTGCTGAGCCGGAGCCCTGTACACCTGTGTCCATTATGGCGACAGTCGAGGACACCGGAGAAGATCCATACATGCAGATGGAGTCACCTCGTCAGCAGGAGCTGAGTTCTGCCCCCTCGATTTCACCTCTTGGTGACGCTACCGATCACATCGACGCCGAGAGTGGCAGTTCCACATGCTCTACGGACTCTGACGACTCCTCCTTCTCCTTCTCTCTCGGCATGCGACCACTCACTCCTCACATGACAGACACGAGCTGTGATGTGGATGCGACACCTGCAGCTGCATCCGATGTTCCAGCGTCTCAGCACGTTGCGACCTTGGTTAACCCCTAGGAGGATGCAGCAGCACCAGTTCCATCGTCTTCAGCAGCAGAGATGCAGATGGCGCTGTACTCACGAGTTGTGCAGTCTGCCTGTGCAGCATCCAGTGAGGCAGAGTTTATTCTACACCAGGTCGACATAGGCCACCTCGACATGTCTGAGGCAGATTATGCTGACCTGCAAGAGCGTGTAGTCATGCTACAGCGGGAGATGATGGCAGCGCGTGAGCGATTCTCAGAGGAGGACAATATCATTGCTACCTACAGGAGCCTTCCGCCAGCAGCATCTGGCACACCTATACCCGGGGAGGACCTTGTACGAGCTCCGAGTATGACGTCCGTTGGGGACACTATTATAGGAGAGGTGAGCGTGCTTTCGGCTTCCGCCATCCTCGCTCCTGTCGACCCCATCATCGCTCCTCCTTCTACTACTGCCGTCACGCACCTTCATCCACCCGACTCATCTGCCCCATCGTCATCTTCATCCATGAGTGGTGCTCCGGTTCGTTGCTCCAGCTCTCCTCTTCTGGCAGTACACCCTTCTGTCTCAGGGGATGCTATCCCGTATCGGAGGCCAGCTCCGCAACTTCATCCACGCACGCGTACTGCTCGCCCATTCCCGTTCCTCCGGCGCACACAGATGCATCGCGGTAGTGCGGAGGCAGGAGAGACTGTGAGTTGGGACCCTTGGCAGTCACGCGAGGACTGGTATACCCCAGGTGATGGAGATTCACGTGAAAAGTTATAATCAGAGACACCACTTCGTCTTTGAGGGAGGGAGTCGACTCGCAGGTGACAGGGGGAGCTGTCTCTACATGATGGATACACCACATGACTCATCGCCCAGGACCTGTTCAGCTACGACATCAGCATCTCCATATAGGACATTGCTGCCAGGTTCATCTGTCTAGGGGGAGTGTTGTGTGGACCTCGACCTGACGCGACGCCATGGGAGATGCATGGCAAGGTCCATGCTCTGTTGTGAGCATCTACAGCATCTAGCATGTGCCTCACGCTACGTGCCTGCACAGCTGCATATAGATGGTAGCACACTGTTGGTCGAGACCCGGACACTTGGTGCATTGCACCAGTGTCACGAGGAGACCATGTGATCGTGTGTCTTAGTGTGTCGCTATACTGTGTGTGGCATGTGCATGCGAGCTGTTGGTCGAGACCCGGACAC
>SZWC01002488.1:145521-155576 GCA_023375785.1 Penium margaritaceum | reverse complement strand
CGGAGACACCACTTCGTCTTTGAGGGAGGGAGTCGACTCGCAGGTGACAGGGGGAGCTGTCTCTACATGATGGATACACCACATGACTCATCGCCCAGGACCTGTTCAGCTACGACATCAGCATCTCCATCGAGGACATCGCTGCCAGGTTCATCTGCCCAGGGGGAGTGTTGTGTGGACCTCGACCTGACGCGACGCCATGGGAGATGCATGGCGAGGTCCATGCTCTGTGGTGAGCATCTACAACATCCCGCATGTGCCTCACGCTACGTGCCTGCACAGCTGCATATAGATGGTAGCACACTCTTGGTCGAGACCCGGACACTTGGTACATTGCACCAATTTCACGAGGAGACCATGTGATCGTGTGTCTTAGTGTGTCGCTATACTGTGTGTGGCATGTGCATGCGAGCTGTTGGTCGAGACCTGGACACTTGGTGCATTGCACCAGTGTCACGAGGAGACCATGTGATCGTGTGTCTTAGTGTGTCGCTATACTGTGTGTGGCATGTGCATGCGAGTTGTTGGTCGAGACCCGGACACGTGGTGCATTGCACCCGTGTTACGAGGAGATCCTCCCTTGATCCTGTGTTTGGATGATGATACTATTGAGTTGGATTGCTCGTAGTGGTCGCGACCCGGACCCTGGTACCGCCAGTGTCACAAGGAGACCATCTTGTCCTCTGACATGTGTATGATATGCATTACACTGGTTTGTGTGCGTGTGCATCACTCCTCTCATGGTCGAGACCCAGACACTTGGTGGGCTGTGCCAGTGTCCAGGGAGACCCTAGATGGATAGCAAACGAGTGTGTGTGTGTGTGTTTGTGCGAATTGACTCATGCATGTTATGGCTTGCCATGCATTGTTGTTCCATGCTTTCGCTCATTCGTTCTGGCGTGGACGGCTATGTCAGCCAGGGGGAGTGTTGGTTTGTGTGGCTTCCACCCGTCACGACCGACACTGCTAGTTTACCGATATACCCATATTCGGGGTATATGGCAGAGGAGGGCGTGACGACACGACGGGCCTCCGGACTGCACAGAGACTTCTCCAGCACCTACGATAGCGCCGGCGAGACGCGGTCGATGCGTTCCGACAGCCATGTGGGCTTGTCAGGAGGTAGGAGAGTTTTCTCGGTGGGTTCAGACCTGCGCACCCGGTTGACTATACCGGTGCGACGAGGAGACCCGATGGCTATTGTGGGGCTTCCGATGTTCGGAAAGCCGTCTGTGATGTCTGGACGTTGATTCCGAGATGTTTTCGCACTGCTCATGTTTTCTCGATGGTCGAGACCCGGGCACTTGGAGAGTTGTTCCGGTGCCTCGAGGAGACCACCTTTGTTACTCTCGTGGTGTATGCAGTGTGTTCTCCCTGTTGACTCATTTGGGTTCAGCAGGGGTGACGGGGCCCGGTGCGGTTAGCTGCCGGCGCCCCTATATAAGCCCGCTAGGGGCTCATTTGTAAACTCTCCTTGTTCTTTATATTCAGCGTTCCAGACTTAGCCAAATTCTTGCCGTCTTGCATCGCACTCACACACAGAGCTCATGTTCGTTTTTGCATGGGCCTGCATGCCCTAAAATTATTTCCAATTCTTTGTGTGGTCTACAATTTTTGGCTGAGTCTGGGAGTTGCACCTTGACCGTAACCAAAGGTAAGTCTAGGATCGATGGTCACCAATGCATGCCAAATGTAAAGATATCTTTATTGAGTGAACCACTAAGAGATGAAAAATGTTGTCCATAGGGTATGGTTAAACATGGTTTCAAGGATGAGTCTTCATTATAGTGATACGTGAGGGAAAAACAAATGTATTTCTTGTAGGTTTTCTATTCTTGTAGTATTCACTTCTACCATTTACAATGTAAAAACAAGGACATCGCCATCAAATCCAAAAATTGACAGGAAAAACAAGTCAAGAACCGCGCCCGTTAGGAAATATTATGTTTCTAATGTCATATCACATGATTTATTTCCTCGCATTACCATTATGCCAATGTTTGGTGTTTTCAAGCATTGCATTTGTGGTATTAAAAACAAATGAAGTATTTCACCACAAATCAAAAAGTTTTAAGCGTTAAAATAATGCAAATGAAATGCGTGGGGGATGATTTTTGTAGTGCGAGTATTGCCATGTGGCTCGAGCAGGTCCTGGGTTGTGGGGCGATGAGTTGAGGGTTGGAGAAAACAGACACACCCTGCAGCTAGAAAACCTAGGCAGTAGGTTGGGGCAGCGGCGTTGTTGATGCAGCGTGCGGGCTTCCACGCTCGTTGCTTAAGTCTGGTGCCCCCAGAAAGCAGCTGAAAACTGAAAGTGACTGATTAGGAATGAAGAATGAGCAACAATGGGAGACCCCTCCAAGTTCTAGCTCCCCCCCACTAGTGTAGAACTTGTTACTCAGCTAACCAGCCAATCAGAAAATAGTCCTAGACCTATTTTCTGGCAGGTAGGGTTTTCTCGGTGAGCCCTGCCAGACGCCCGACAGCCCAAAACCCGGGCGTCGTCCGNCAGCAGCGTTGTTGATGCAGCGTGCGGGCTTCCACGCTCGTTGCTTAAGTCTGGTGCCCCCAGAAAGCAGCTGAAAACTGAAAGTGACTGATTAGGAATGAAGAATGAGCAACAATGGGAGACCCCTCCAAGTTCTAGCTCCCCCCCACTAGTGTAGAACTTGTTACTCAGCTAACCAGCCAATCAGAAAATAGTCCTAGACCTATTTTCTGGCAGGTAGGGTTTTCTCGGTGAGCCCTGCCAGACGCCCGACAGCCAGGGCTGCAATACTGAGGTATTTGGGTACCGCGGTATTGAATACCACGGTACAGTAGTTGGTTTGTGTGGCTTCCACCCGTCACGACCGACACCGCTGGTTTTCGGATATACTCACATCCAGGGTATATGGTAGAGGAGGGCGTGACGACACGACGGGCCTCCGGACTGCACCGAGACTTCTCCAGCACCTACGACAATGCCGGCGAGACATGGTCGATGCGTTCCGGCAGCCATGTGGACTTGTCAGGAGGTAGGAGAGTTTTCTCGGTGGGTTCAGACTCGCTCACCCGGTGGACTGTACCGGTGGGTACAGTCCACCGGGTTATGGGGTTAACATAAAGGGAGGGGGTGGCTTTTCAAGGGGCCAGAGGGAGGGAGGGGTAGCATTTGACATCCCGTTGGGGGTTGGCAACACGAGGATCTGTTGATTGACGAAACCCGACCTCCCTCTTCAGTTTTGGTCTCCACCTTTTGATTGTGGCGCGCAGACTAGCTTCGCCACTGTCGTTTCGATCAGTTGAGGTCTCGTTTTGTCGCGACCTCTCCTGCCATTTGATTGACCCTACTTCTACGACCGACTCTAATTCTGCACTTCGGCGCACACCGCGTCTGAACGAGCCATAGCAAGCGAGCATGAACAACTTTTCTTGAGCGTTGATATCTTGGTACACATTCCAAAGAGAGAAAGTTCCATAAAAGTTTCGGTTTCCAAAATAGACATCTCTGAAGTATGGTAACATATACCTGAGAGAACGAAGAATGCAATGTTTGATCTTGAACAGATGGACACAATGTGAATGTTGGCTAGAAACGACGGCGGAAACAAAGAGCGTCACTAATTTGCGACATTATGTTTTACGCAACTAGAGACCTTGTAGGGTGTCCTCGTTAGTAGACACTTGTCCTTGTCGCTAGTGCGTTGCATTCTCGTTCATTCACGTTTTCATACCGCGTTACCGCGTTACAAGTTCGACAGCGAACCTTTGACTTCGTCCCTACTGTGGTACACTACCACTGTATGGTACCGCGGTACGGAAGAGGGGTACCCTGCCAGGTCAGTACCGATACCATACCGGTACCGTAAAAAGAATACCGTACCGCGGTACTGCAGTACCGCGGTACAAAAACGCGGTATACCGCGGTACCGGTAATACCGCAATCAGCCCTGCCGACAGCCCAAAACCCGGGCGTCGTCCGTTTTGCCTCAAACCATACCAGAATACCGACATTGCGAACGCAGTCGTGCGGTCAGAATCAGCTACAAAAATAGCAGCAAGGAGTTATGGCTGCCCGAACCCAGGCAGTGCCTATGACAGTCAGCGATGCCAAATAGGACCATACAGCAGGAGACATGGACTCTAGGCACCGCATGATGCTGCAGACGCAAAGCCACAACCAGACATAGCGCTAGGTACATGCAGACAACATCTGCAGTGGCAGTGACCGCCGGCGGCCTGACCGCCGAGGAGGCCTGCCGATGGAGCTGAGTGCATCGCCAGAGGGAGGAGGCTCCAGCGAAGGGTGAGTGGGCCTCAGCATGCGTCGGCCCCACCGAGCGACACTCCAGCAGCGTCAAGTCTCGGCGTCAGTCATCTGCATGCCGATGTACACAAGCCGGGAGGACACATCAGAGTACAATGAGAGATGCACAAAAACCAACACTCCCCCATGACTCACAGGCGTAGTGCACATGTGCGGACAGAGACACAGTCAACGACCAAACTCCCCCAGGCCAAGAAGAAACGCAAGCAGGGATAGAGAGAGTCACTCACGGACGCATGCCGACTGAACTCACAGCATTCTTGAATGAGTCGCGCTTCAGTGCCTTGGTCAAGAAGTCAGCCAACTGCCGTGCTGTCTCAACCCACACGATGCTGATGGTGCCGTCATGCAACAACGAACACACATAGTGATACTCAACATTGATGTGCTTTGTGCATGTGTGATGCACACCGTCATTGTCGGCGATGGCCATGGCACTCTCATTGTCACAATGCAACGTGATGGATGCGACGGACTGACGCAACTCGGACAACACACGACGCAACCACACACTCTCACATGCGCCTGAGCCAAGAGCAACGTACTCAGCCTCAGCGGTTCTGCGTGCAATGCACCCCTGCTTGCCACTGCGCTAGGACACAGGTGTACCGCCAATCAGAAAGATCCAGCTTGTGCGACTCCTACCGTCTGGACTGCCGGCCCTGTCACTATCGGTGTAGCCCACCGCGACAACAGACGGTTGACGACGGAACATGAGACCTCGCCGAGGAGTCGAGACAACATAGCGAAGTACTCGGATCGCGGCCTCGTAGTGGAGGTGATGCAACTCCTGAGAAAACTGGGCCAGGAGGTCGACGGTGAACGCGATGTCTGGGCGCGTCATCGTTGTCAGGAACATCAGTGACCCGATGACTCGCAGGTACGTGGTCACGTCAACTGGCTCCCCCACAACAGCTGGGTCAGGACTCTTCAACTTCACCTGACCATCGGGTGACATGGGTAAGGATGCGCTCGGCACGAGTGGCAAGTCCTCCGCAAAGCGGGTGGACAGTGTCTACACATAGGCGGCCTGGTGGATATGCAGGACGCCCTGGGAGCGATCATGCTCGAGTTCCATGCCTAGGAAGACTCTGGCAGATCCGAGATCCTTCATCTGGTAGGCGGCGTGCAGCAAGTCCTTGACACGCTGGATGGCAGCCGTGTCTGGCGACACAATGAGGAGATCGTCGACGTAAATCAGAACAGCGGTGAAAGTATGGCCTCGCGGACTGACAAACAGTGCGGGGTCAGCGGTGCTGCGCTGGAGCCCACCACGGAGGAGCGTGCTGCTGATTTCTTGGTTCCAGCACTGAGGCGACTGCTTCAGGCCATAGAGGACCTTACGTAGTCGCCAGACTCTGTCAGTGCCATCATTGAAGCCTGGGGACTGCACCATGTAGAGCTCCTCACCCTCCAGTGAACCATGGAGAAAAGCGTTGCTCACATCCATTTGATGCAGCTCCCACCCATGTTGGGCGACGAGGTTGAAGAGCGCCTGGCTAGTAGAGAACCGGCCAACAAGGGCAAAGATCTGGTCGTAGTCGACCCCTGGAATGTGGGCAAATCCCTTGGTTGTAAGGCGGGCCTTGTACTTGTCCAAGGACCCGTCGGGCTTCCACTTGCGCCGAAAGACCCACTTGGCACTGATGGCCTTCCGACCTGGAGGAAGGTCGACGAGGTCGTACACATGGTTCTGTCGGATAGCGGCGAGCTCATCGGCGTAGGCAACGTCCCAGTGTGCGGCCTCAAGAGAGGCTCGTGCCTCGCACAGGGTGGCTGGGTCCTCCGGACGTGCTGTGGAGCGGACTGAGAGAGCGTGCGCATCTCGAGCCCCAGGTGGGATGTGCGCGAGTGCAGCCACGATAGCGTGCCGATGCTCATGTCAAAGCATGGCGTAGCCCAGTGCAGAGCCCGGGTGAAAGTCTACAATGATGGCCATAGTGGTCAATCCAAGGACCTTGGTGCCAGGGTCCCTACTCACGACCGTGGGAGTGGAGCTGACACGTGGGGCCACGGGGGGTCAAGGCGCCACGGAGCGCGGTGCAATGGTCTGCACGCTCACTGACGGTCTGGGTCGGAGGCTGCCGCCTGGGCCACGTGTGTAGCGTGGTAGGGAAGGCGATGGCACTGAGTCCAACGGGCCAATGGAGGCGGAAGGGGTTGCTGGCCCGGAGGGGCTAGCGGATGCAACCGGGGCTGCTGGTCCGGAGGGGCCAGCGGGCGCGACTGGAGCTGCTGGCCCGGAGGGGCCAGTGGAAGCACCTGGGGCTGCCGGTCCGGAGGGACCGGCGGACGCAACTGGGGCTGCTGGTCCGGAGGGACCGGCGGATGCGACTGGGGCTGCCGGCCCGGAGGGACCAGTGTACGCGATTGGGGCTGCCGGCCCGAAGGGACCAGCGGACGCGACTGGGGCTATTGGCCCGGAGGTACCAGTGGACGCGACTGGGGCTGCTGGCTCAGAGGGACCAGTGGACACGACTGGGACTGCCGGCTCAGAGGGACCAGTGGACACGACTGGGGCTACTGGCTCAGAGGGACCAGTAGAAACGACTGGGGCTGCCGGCCCGTAGGGACCAGCGGACGTGACTGGGACTACCGGCCCGGAGGGACCAGCAGACGCGACTGGGGCTGCTGGCCCGGAGGGATTAGCAGATGCAACAGGGGCTGCCAGCTCAGAGGGACTGAGGGATGTGTCACCCGGAAGCGGCAGGATGGAGGAAGGACTCACCACTCCCCCACGCGACGGGATAGACACGGACGAGCCGGAGCGAATGAGGTCGCGAGGAAACAGGTCGTCGAAGAAGAGGGAATCCCGGGACTCGACGATGTAGTGTCGGGAGGGATCCCAGAAGCCGTAGGCCTTTGACTGACGAGAGACACCGAGGAAGGTGCAGGGACGTCCGCGGGGTTTGAGCTTGCCACCCTATTTTGAGGCGGGCAGCCACACGATGGCTACGCAACCCCAGACGCGAGCCGGGCGGAGGGCACCTTGCTGACCGTACCAATGCTGGTACGTCGTGGACTGACAGGGAAGGGGACCGTGGGGAATCCGGTTCCAAACCCATGTCATGTAGGCCATGGCTTAAAAATAGAAGCCATCGGAGAGACCGGACTCGACCCGCATGGTATGGATGGTGTCGCCCATGGTATGGTTCCACCGTTTCGAGACATCGTTCTGTACGGGCGTGTAGGGTGCGGATGTCTGATGGTGGATCCCGCGGGAGGCGAGAAAGGTCGTGGCCTCACCCATGTACTCACCACCGCGATCGGAGCAAAAACGGCGAAGAGAACGGCCACACTCGTGCTCCGCAAGGAAAAACCAGTCCTGGATGGCTCGGACGACATCGCTCTTCTGCCGAAGGCAAAAGACCCAGCGGTAGCAAAAATAGTCGTCAGTGAGGGTGAGGACATAGCGGCCGTGCTCGCCAACGGACTCGATGGGGAGAGGGCCCATGACGTCGGAATGGACAAGGTCGAGAGGGGCGGACGTGCGAGAGGAAGACAAAGGGTACGTGGACCGGTGCATCTTCCCCTGAGCGCAATGAATGCACTCAGTGGAGCACGGGAGGGGAAAGTCTCCGGGTCAAGGCCCTTCGCCGGCTGGGTGCGGAGCATGCTGTCTACGGCGGCAGAGTGGACGTGGCAGAGGCGGCGGTGCAAGAGGCGAGTGTGCTGAGGAGCGTACTGGTGACAAACACATGGCCTGTGGCGGCCGACGGGGAGGAGATGGAAGGAGAGGAGGAAAGGCGAGGTACATGCCACAGGTTTCCACGGGCGGTGGCGTGCAGTACGACAAGACCAGACGGACGTAACGACACAGTGCCAACACCACGCGAGTGCACAACGTCCATGCTCATGCGGTCAAGGGCAGTTACGGACAGGAGGCTGAGCTCGAGACCAGGAACGAAGAGGACATCGATCAGAAAGACGTCACCGGAAGGACCACGGAAACGAACGACGCCATCACCACGGACAGGCAACACCTGTCTGGAGCCTGTCCGGACACCGGAGACATCTCCTACAGGACCGAGCATACTACAGGCCTCACAAGAGGTTGTCATGTGATGCGTAGCCCCGGAGTCGATGATCCAGGTCTCGGAAGGGTCCTGGACCAGGGTTGCCAGATCGCTAACGGTCACATGGCAGCAAGCAAGGGACGCGGACACGGTGGAAGGAGGCGCAAACCGAGACTACCAATCGTCAAGCCATGCAACGTCGTCATGGGAAGGGGTAGCGGAGGCCATGGGAGTCGACGAGACTGACGAGGAAACGGGACACGACCGTAGCTCAGTCTCAGTCATGTAGGGCTGGGCAGGAGAGGAGGAAGTGATGCAACTCCCACTTCCCTGGGGAGGAGGGTGAGGCAGGCCGAGCTAGAGCGCAATGAACGGCTCCAACTGACGCTCACGGGAGGACGGCCCGGGAGTGTAGACAGAGTGCGGGGTGACGGCGCCGGAGCCCGGATAGGGGAAGGACTATGCTAGCGCCGACTGCTGCGGCGCTGGTATTGACTAGACTGGCGAAGCAACCGGAGTGGTGGAGATGCTGGATGAGGCCGAAGTATTAGAGTCGGCGACAGCTACGATGGCAGAGGCGAGACGGCGCTCCCGCTGGCGACGCATGGTGGCGATGATGCGCGCCTCGTTTGTCGGTAGAGGGCATGTGTACCACCCGTACCCGGGTTGGCCATAGTTGTGGCGGACCGAGCCTCCACCGCTGGACCCGGTCGACGGCCGCTGCTGCTGCTGCTGACCCTTGGCTTTCTTGTTTTGACGCTTCTTCTTCCCCGACGATGATGAGGTAGCTACGATGGGGGAGGCGACGGCCACGGAGGCGACGGCCATGGAGGCGATGGCAGGGGAGGCGAGAGCCTCCGTGCGCTAGAGGTGGGACTCCAGACAAGCTTCCTCAATCCAGAGGAAGAGATCGTATGCCTAGGGTATGAGGGTGCCTTGGGCTGCCATGGTGGAGAGGACGTTGTGAGAGTAGTGGACGAAGATGTCCGTGTACGCGTCGGTGGGACCGCGCTTGATGGTGAGGAGCGCGGCCAGAGGGGGTGGGGCAGAGGTCCCGAGGCGACAAAGGATGTCCTCCGCCCGCTACCAGTAGGAGGTGACCATCTCGGTCTCCCTCATGTGCAGGGAGTTGAACTCTCGTAGCAGGCGGCTGGTCTCAGCCTCGCTGGACAGGCGATGGGGACGATTGAGGACGTGCCACACGGCTGCAGGGTCTGGGGTGGCGCCAGCGGTGAAGTCACCTAAGAAGGACTCGGGGGCGAGATGGGAAGCCAGAGGGGCGACAGGGACTAGAGCAAGGACGGCTCGACCAGCGTCATATAACTGGTCGGCGAGGGTGGCGTCATACGGCAGGGTGTAGTATGCCCACAGGCCCTCACCCTGCGCCCAGATCCAGAAGCTGAGCTCCCAGCTTCGGAACTACTCGCCGGCCAGAAGCGGCGGCGGCGGCGTCTCAAAGTCCTTTTTCCTGCGGCCGGCACCTAGAGTGGGGCCAAGGACGGAGGTCACTGTCTGCCGCTGGCGCTGAGTCTGCTGCTGTACCAGGAAGTACTTGTGTAACGAGGTGTCCTGTTTTTCTGGCATACTCGGGGCCTCGACCGCGTTTGAGGGGCATCTGGGCCATTTTCCGTTTTTCAGAAATTTGGCTCACAGTCGGGCTCGCCTCCGCTCGACCGCGACTGTGCGGATGCGAGGACGCGAGGACGCGAGGACGCGAGGAGCAAGCAAGC
>SZWC01002488.1:133396-145502 GCA_023375785.1 Penium margaritaceum | reverse complement strand
GGAGTTATGTAGTGCTGTAACGAGGTGCCCTGTTTTTCTGGCATACTCGGGGCCTCGACCGCGTTTGAGGGGCATCTGGGCCATTTTCCGTTTTTCAGAAATTTGGCTCACAGTCGGGCTCGCCTCCGCTCGACCGCGACTGTGCGGATGCGAGGACGCGAGGACGCGAGGACGCGAGGAGCAAGCGAGCGAGTGCAAGCTCCACACGCCAAGGGCGTGTTTCGCTCGCACCTTCGCGTGGCGTTCCGAATACGCCACGCGAGGGTGGCTTCTCCTCCTCTCGGCGAGTGGCGTACCGGTGACGCCACCCGCCGAGGGGTCGTTTCGACGGACGGCTCCCGGCAACAGCCGCGGTCAACGGCGGCAGCAAAAACGGTGGCTGCGACCGCGCGACGGTCGCAGCACTTCTGGTGGCGCGCGCAACATGGCGACCGCACCCACCGCCGTGAGACATACGCGACCAACGGGGCGGCTCGCCGAGAGACAGAAGGACCGTCGATCTGGACGATCGACGACCGGGAACTTCTCGCACTAGGCTTTAGGTGCAAGTAGAGCACCAGGTTCAGGTGCAAGCAGAGCATTGGGTTCAGGAGGAAGAAGCTTGCTACAGCAAGCTAGGAGACCAGTAGGCTGGGGCTAGATTAGCCGGCCAGAGAGTATAAATACCCTGTACATTGTTCATTGTAATTAACCTATATTTTCCAGCTCTGGTTTCCAGACATCTCCAAGTCTATCTTTCCGCTGCGACTGTGCTCCACACACAAAGGCTAAATCTCCAGAGAGCACCCACTCTCACATCTAGTATCAGAGCTAGAGTCACGCGTTGGGCGGAAGCGCTGCCGGAGCTCAGCCAAATTCAAGAAGCGAAGGCACGGACTACGCCGGACAACGTCGAGGCTGATCGAGAGGGAGATTGCTGGACCAGACTTCGAAGCCAACGCACGAGCCAACCTCTGGAAAATTTTCTAAATTTCCAGAGCGTCCACACGGCCTACCGTGCGCGCGCGGGAGACAACGGGTGACTCCCACGCACTTCGAAGACCTCAGATTTTCTTCCCGGACTGCCGAATTGCTGCCGAAAAGTTTTTCGATTGCTGCCGAAACGCTGCCAAATTTTTTCGTAGGATCTCCAGTGGCTAAAATCTATCTAGAGCCATGGAGCAGGCCCTGCAGCAGATCGTAGAGCAGCTGGGAGCCCTCAAGCTGGAGAACGAGCGGCTCAATCGGCAGATGGCTGACCTGCGGGACGGGACTGATGCTGGACAGGTTCGGGCGGCCCGGTCAAGGAGTCCGCCGAGACCAAAGCCAAAGGCTCCTGAAGCGTTCAATCCCTCTGTCAAGGGAGCGAGCGTTCGGACCTGGTTGTTCGCGATGAACAGCTACGTTGGGGCTCTGGGTCACCCTCAGGGGGACGATTCTGTGCGTGTGTCATTCGCGGTGACACTGCTACGCGGAGCAGCATTGGAGTGGTGGAGGCAGCTGAATATGCTGGCCACTCGAGGTGGAAGTGGGAACGCAGCTCTGCAACATGCCGTGTTGTGGCAGCCAGGCGCGGTGCAAGCTGAAGCGCGCGTGCCGACGACATGGGAGCAGTTCGAGCAAGCCATCAGGGATCGATTTGATCTCGTGAACGCCTCCATGGTCGCACGCAACAAGCTAAAGCAGCTGAAGCAGATCGGCTCGGTGCAGGAGTACACACGCCGTTTCTTGGCGTTGTGCTCAGAGATCGACGACATGAGCGAGCCGGAGATGGCAGACAAGTACCATAACGGCTTGAAGGCAGAAATTCAGTGCACGCTGGCACTCAGTAGAATCACGGAGTTCCAGGCGATGGTGGCCACTGCTGAGCGTGTTGACGCGCTACGCTACCATCGAGGGGGTTTCCGTGAAAAGCAGGAGAATTTTCAGCGTCGAGCACAGCACCAACAAGCCGACCCCATGGAGATCGACGCAGTGCAAGGAGGCCAGCAGCAGAGCAAGCCGCGTGGTGGGAACTGTTGGATCTGCGGGAAGCCTGGGCACCACAAGAAGGACTGCAAGAAGAAGCAGCAGGGAAATGGAAACCAGTAGTGAGTGGCGGACGGCCATCTGCTGGGAAAGCTTCGTCCGCATCAGCGAACACCAGCCCCGAAAGTCCTTCGACAACTAGGGAGCTGCCGAGTGTTTTGTTGCGGAGCGAAGGAAGCGGGAGCGTTCCAAGGATCCTCCTGAAAGCCGAAATTTTATCGGCTGGTTCTGCGGACTGCGAGGGGCGCCAGACTCGCCGGCAGATTAAAGCATTGCTGGATTGCGGCGCGTTGCACTCATTCTTCAGCGACAAGCTTGCAAAGAGGTTGGGGCTTGCACGGCTACCTGGGAAGCCAACTACGGCCAAGTTGGTACAAGGGGAGCTGGAATGCGGACTGCCTCTGAAGCCTCTAAGGGTCCGTCTGGACAAGCTGTCGTGCGAGGTGAACTTTCGCACGTGCCCGATGGACACTTACGACGCCATTTTGGGGCGTGACTGGCTGCACCGGTGGAATCCTGCTGTGGATTGGGTGCGCAGCCAGGTGAAAGTGAAGAAATGCGGAGAGCAAATTGTTTTGCCATTGTGGGCAGAGGAGAAGGACTCCAAGGCAGGCAAGGTGCCGCAGTTGAGTTACGTGCAGCTGAAGCGTTGTCAGCGCAAGGGGGATCAAGTGTACCTTGTGTGGGTGCGACAAAAGGCAGCAGCTGAAGAGGTGGAAGTGCTGGCAGCGGAGACAAAGCAACAAGAGGGAGAGCAGCAGAAAGCACCAGTTGCAGAGCTGTCGGAAGGCATCAAGGGAGTGTTGGATAGCTACAACGACGTGTTTCCTGCTGAGCTGCCAAACGGTTTACCACCGAAGCGGGACATCGACCATGAAATTGAGCTTGTTCCTGGAGCAACTCCAACGGTGCGGGCTGCTTATCGCATGAGCGATAATGAGCTGGGTGAGCTGAAGAAGCAGTTGGAGGAGCTGTCGGAGCAAGGGTTCATCAGACCTTCAGTGTCACCTTACGCTGCACCGGTCCTCTTTGTGAAGAAAAAGACAGGGGAGCTGCGGATGTGCGTGGACTATCGCGCATTGAACAACGTAACGATCAAGAATCGGTACCCGCTGCCAAGGGTCGAGGAGCTGTTTGACCAGCTGAGGGGAGCGCAGTTCTTCAGCAAGATTGACTTGCGCTCGGGGTACCATCAGATCCGGATTGCGGAGCCGGATGTGGAGAAGACGACGTTTCGGACGCGGTACGGCCATTTTGAGTACCTCGTGAAGCCGTTTGGATTGACCAACGCTTTGTAACATTCATGAGCCTCATGAACAGGATCTTTCACCCTCACTTGGACCAGTTCGTGGTGGTGTTCCTCGACGACATCCTCATCTACTCCCGAACTCTGGAAGAGCATCAGCAACACCTTCGGCAGGTGCTGGACATTCTTCGGAAAGAGAAGTTGTTTGTGAAGCTTTCCAAGTGCGAGTTCGAGAAAAGGGAGGTGGAGTTCCTTGGACACATCGTGAGCGGCAAGGGTCTCCGCATGGACCCAAAAAAGGTGGAAGCAGTGAAGCAATGGCCGACACCAAAGTACGTGCGTGACATCCAGGTGTTCTTGGGGTTTGTCAACTACTACCGGAAATTCATCCGGGGGTACGCAGAAAAGGGTGCGCCGCTGACTCAGCTGCTGAAGAAGGATCACCAGTGGGAATGGGGCGATCAGGAGCAGAAGAGCTTCGAGGAGCTCAAGTTTGCAATGTGTGACGCTCCGGTCCTGGTGCATCCGGATTCATCCAAGGAGTACGTCATGGCGACGGACGCAAGCGACTATGCCATTGGGCCGGTGCTGATGCAAGATCACGGAAAAGGGCCACACCCGATTGCGTACGCGTCTCGCAAGTTGCGAGGTGCGGAGCTGAACTACGCAATCCATGAAAAGGAGATGCTGGCGGTGATCCATGCGTTCAAGCACTGGAGGTGCTACCTCGAGTCGCGGCGTTGCGTGGTCTTCACGGACCATTATGCCCTGAAGTACCTGAAGACGCAGCCGAACCTCACTCCCCGACAAACTCGCTGGATGGAGTTTCTGGAAGGAAGTTTTGACTACGAGATCCAGTACAAGCCTGGGAAGGTGAACCCGGCAGATCCTCTGTCGCGGAGGCCGGACTTGAGCCTCAATGCCATCTCGGTGCTGATGGGATCTCCAGTCATGCATAGCCTGTTCAAGCACGGCTATGGCGTGGACAGTGAGTTCACAGGTGGTGCGCTGAAAGACGCCATGTGGGATGGAGTATACTGGCGAAGGGGGCAGGAGCGGAGGATTGTCGTGCCGGAGTATGCGCCATTGAAGCAGTTGTTGCTAGAGGAGGCGCATGACACCCACTACTCGGGTCACTTCGGCTTCGACAAGACGCTCAAAGCCTTGGCACGCCAATACTGGTGGTCGTCAATGGCGACTGAATGCAAGAGGTTTGTGAGCAGCTGCGATGTGTGCCAACGCATCAAGGCACGAAGGACCAAGCCACCAGCGGAGCTGCAACCATTGCCTGTACCTGAGAGGCCATGGGCGGACATCTCGCTTGACTTCATCGGCGGGTTGCCTGTGACGCAGCAAGGCAACAACACGGTGTTGGTGGTGGTGGACCAGTTCTCCAAGATGGCACACTTCATCGCATTTCCTGAGAGTATCACAGCTGCCGGGACAGCTCAACTCCTCCTCAGTCATGTCATCAAGCTACATGGAGTGCCGCAGTCGGCGGTCTCAGATCGCGATCCACGCTTCACTTCGCGATTCTGGAGAGATCTCATGGAGAAGCTGGGCACGCGAGTGCAGCTGACCACAACATACCACCCACAGAGCGATGGGCAGACAGAGCGCACGAACTAGACATTGGAGCAGCTGCTGCGGAGCATGGTCCCACCGGATGGAGAGGGTTGGGAGGAGAAGCTCGGAGTGGCAGAGTTCGCCTACAACTCAGCGGTGTCAGCATCCACAGGGAAGTCACCATTTGAGGTGGTCTACGGCCACCAGCCACTGAGCCCAGCCGCCCTTGCTACGGCAACATCTCTTCCGGCTGTGCAACAGATTGCTGAAGGGTTTTCCACCACTTGGGACGTGGTGCGGCAACGGCTGTTGAAGGCACAGAAGCAACAGAAGCGGCAGGCTGATAAACATCGCTCTGCGGAGGAGTTCCAAGTGGGAGATCAGGTGATGCTGAACTCTGCTAACCTGCAGCTGATGGGAGTTGGAAGTCCCAAGCTGAAACCGCGCTGGGTGGGTCCGTTCCGTATTTTGGAGAAGCGGTCGGCCGTTTCATACAAGCTAGAGCCGCCAGCTCACTATACCATCCATCCGGTGTTCCACATCTCCCTGCTTCGTGCCATTCGCGACCCCAACACCTTCTTCCAGGGTCGCGGGACAGCTCCACCTCCTACTGTCCAGGTTGAAGGAAGTGAGGAGTTTGAGGTGGAGAAGATTCTAGCGAACCGCCAGAGGGGACGACGGCGCGAGTTTCTCGTGCAGTGGAAGGGGTACCCGGCGGAGCACAACTCTTGGGAGCCAGAGGCCAACTTCCATGTTGGGGGTACTAACACTGTTCTCCAGGAGTATCTCAGGCGCGCCGGACGTCGCGCCTCCGACGGGGGGGGGGGGTGAATGTAACGAGGTGTCATGTTTTTCTGGCATACTCGGGGCCTCGACCGCGTTTGAGGGGCATCTGGGCCATTTTCCGTTTTTCAGAAATTTGGCTCACAGTCGGGCTCGCCTCCGCTCGACCGCGACTGTGCGGATGCGAGGACGCGAGGACGCGAGCACGCGAGGAGCAAGCGAGTGAGTGCGAGCTCCACACGCCAAGGGCGTGTTTCGCTCGCACCTTCGCATGGCGTTCCGAATACACCAGGCGAGGGTGGCTTCTCCTCCTCTCGGCGAGTGGCGTACCGGTGACGCCACCCGTCGAGGGGTCGTTTCGACGAACGGCTCCCGGCAACAGCCGCGGTCAACGGTGGCAGCAAAAACGGTGGCTGCGACCGCGCGACGGTCGCAGCACTTCCGGTGGCGCGCGCAACACGGCGACCGCACCCACCGCCGTGAGACATACGCGACCAATGGGGCGGCTCGCCGAGAGACAGAAGGACCGTCGATCTGGACGATCGACGGCCGAGAACTTCTCGCACTAGGCTTTAGGTGCAAGTAGAGCACCAGGTTCAGGTGCAAGCAGAGCATTGGGTTCAGGAGCAAGTAGCTTGCTACAGCAAGCTAGGAGACCAGTAGGCTGGGGCTAGAGTAGCCGGCCAGAGAGTATAAATATCCTGTACATTGTTCATTGTAATTAACCTATATTTTCCAGCTCTGGTTTCCAGACATCTCCAAGTCTATCTTTCCGCTGTGACTGTGCTCTCCACACACAAAGGCTAAATTTCCAGAGAGCACCCACTCTCACAACGTGGTAGCAGACACAACTGGGCTGGTGTGCCCTGGAGGGATGAAGGATTGCGACGCACTGGTGGTAGTCTGAGAGACCAATGGCTGCAGTGCCGCATGCTGCTGCTTCAGGGCAGCGAGCTGTTGCTGAAGAGCAACGAGGGGTTCAGGGTTGCTGCCAATGACACCAGAGGGCTATTGCCGCTGCTATTGATGCTGTTGCTACTGCTACTGTTTCTGCTGCTGCTGTTGCTGCGACTGCTACTACTTCTCCTGTTACTGCTTCTACTACTGCTCCTACTACTGTTGCTACTCCTGCTGCTCCTGCTGCTGCTGCTACTGCTGGTGCTGCTACTACTGTTGCTTCCGCTGCTACTCCTGCTTCTCCTACTACTGCTGCTACTGCTGCTGCAGCCGCTGCAAGAAAGGGGGGATAGGGGTCCCCCTAATAGAGGAGGACCCCTCCCTAGTGGGGCTACCAGCCATAGTTTGATGCCCTTATTTTGTGTGTGTTGCTGACATCAACAGTGATGTCAGCTGAGGGCGGTGGACGTCATGCCCACCCTTAGATTTTTTCCCCGTTCCCTTGCCCCCTTTTTGTTTTTTGAGTTGATGACGTCAGCAGTGACGTCAGTAGTGTCGTTAGCAATGGGATGCTGACATCAGTAGTGGCAGTTGTTGGGGCCGCTGCTGCAGCTGTTGTTGCTGCTTCTGCTGCTGTTGCAGCTCTTGCTGCTACTGTTGTAGTTGGTGCTGCTGATGTTGCAGCTGTTGTGTTGCTACTGCTGTTGGTGCTACTGCTGCTGCTGCTGCAGCTACTGCAATTGCTGCTGTTGCAACTGCTGTTGTTGCTGCTGTTGCGGCTACGACTGCTACTGGTGCTGCTACTGCTGCGGTTGCTGTTGCTACTGCTGCTGTTGCTACAGTTGTAGTTGCAGCAGCAACTGCTGCTGCTGCGGGCTGCTGCGGCTGCTGTGACAGCTACAAGAGCTAAGGCAGCTGCTACAGCCGCGGCTGCGAAGCTGGTGGGATGGGGGATTTTTCTTCTCTTGTTTTTTATTTCCTTCTTTCGTCCGTCACAGCAGGCAGCTGCCCACTATTTGCTGTGAGTAGCGGGTTGTTGCTCGCTGGAAGCGGGCTGCTGCTCGCTGGCAGTGAGCTATTGCTTGTTGGCAGCAGTAGGCTACTGCTCGCTACGCACTCGCTACGAGCTGCGAGCAGCAGTAGCCGCTGTTGGCTGCTGCCTATAGCTGCTCGCTACTGCTGCTACTGTAGCTGGCTGCTGCTGCGGCTCGCTGTTGCGGCTGCTGCAGCCTTCTACTGCTGCTACACGTTGTTGCAGCTGCTGCTTGCTACCGCTGCTGCTCGCTGCTACTGCGGGCTACTGCTGCGGGTTGTTGCTGCGAGCTGCTGCTGTAGGCTGCTACTACTGCGAGCTGCTGCTGCGGGCTACTACTGCTGCGGGCTGCTGCTTCTGCCTGCTGCTACCGTTGCAAGCAGCTGCTACTGGCTGGTGCTGCCACTGCTCGCTGCCGTTGCCTATGGCTGCCGCTGTTGTAGACTGCTGTTGCTACGTGCTGGTGCCAATCACTCCACCTTGGTGACGTTGCAGCGTGCGTTGTCGCCCGCAGGTGTCGGACGCGGCCTACCGCTCACCTCCTCGTGTCACGCGTGGGGGTCAGCACTGCCGAAAAAATTGCGGCAGCATTTCCCCTGGCCCAGTGGCCGTGGGAAAATGTCTGACGCCGCCACCAGGCGGGTCAATGTTGCCGGAAACAATCCGGCAGCATTTCCCCTACACTGGCGCGTATGGGGGTCCGCCGACATTGTCTGGCACCTGTACTCCTGTCTCCTGCTGCTGTTGCTACGCTCTGGCTCTGATACCAAGCTAGAAAATTTAGGCAGCAGGTTGGGGCATCGGCGTTGTTGATGCAGCATGCGGACTTCCACGCTTGTTGCTTAAGTCTGCTGCCCCCTGAGTCCGCTGCTCTCGAGTCTATGTCTTGAAGCTCAAGGTTTGTTACTCAGAAACGCGCACGCCAGTGTTAGCGCCAGAAAGCAGCTGAAAACTTAAAGTGACTGATTAGGAATGAATAATGAGCAACAATGGGAGATCCCTCCAAGTTCTAGCTCCCCCCCACTAGTGTAGAACTTGTTACTCAGCTAACCAGCCAATCAGAAAATAGTCCTAGACCTATTTTCTGGCAGGAAGGGTTTTCTCGGTGAGTCCTGCCCGACGCCCGACAGCCCAAAACCCGGGCGTCGTCCGTTTTGCCTGAAAACTGGACCATACCATAACATCGATGCTGCGAACGCAGTCGTGCGGTCAGAATCAGCTAGAAAAATAGCAGCAAGGTGTTATGGCTGCCTGAACCCAGGCAGTGCCTACGACAGTCAGCGATCCCAAACAGGACCATACAGCAGGAGACATGGACCCTAGGCACCACATGATGCTGCAGATGCAAAGCAACAACAATGCTAGGTGCATGCAGACAGCATCTACAGTGGCTGTGACTGCCGGCGGCCCGACCGCCGAGGAGGCCTGCCGATGGAGGTGAGTGCATTGCCAGAGGGAGGAGGTTCCAGTGAAGGGTGAGTGGGCCTCAGCTTGCGTCGGCTCTACCGAGCGACACTCCAGCAGCATCAAGTCTCGCCGTAAGTCATCTGCACGCTGATGTACACAAGCCGGGAGGACACAACAGAATGCAATGAGAGATGTACGAAAACCAACACCTGCATCCCCTTCCCTTACACACTTGCGTAGTCCTTGACACCGTGGTCTGATTGGAACAAACACCAGGTCAAACGCAGGTGTGTGTGTCATGATAGTGTAAAGAACGTGAGTGGTAGCATACGGGGTGGAACTCCTTAAACGAGTCCACCCGTCGGCCGGCGAGAAGGAGCTCGCTGGCGCTCAATCAAAACATCGAGGCATAACCTCCCTCGTGTCCCACACACTCACATTCTGAGTTTGGACCTAAACTATGCCTGTCCAAAGTACCACAGGTTCATAGATGTTGGTTTTTTTTCCGCATCTCTCATTGTGCTCTATTGTGTCCTCCCGGCTTGTGTACATCGGCGTGCAGATGAGTGACGGCAAGACTTGACGCTGCTGGAGTGTCGTCCGGTGGAGCCGACACACGCTGAGGCCTACACGCACTTCGCTGGAGCCTCCCCCCTGTGGCAATGTGCTCAGCTCCATCGGCAGGCCTCCCCGGCGGTCGAGCCGCCGGCGGTCACTGCCACCGTAGAGGCTAACTGCATGCATCCAACGCTGGATCTGACTGTGCTATTGCGTGTGCAGTGTCATGCTCTGCCTAGGGTCCATGTTTCATATTGTGTGGCACTGTTTGGCATCATGGACCATCGTAGGCACTGCCTGGGTTCGGGCAGCCATAACTCTTTGCTACTATTTTTCTAGCTGATTATGACCGCAGGACTGTGTTTGCAGTGTCGGCATTATGGTATTGTCCAGAATTCAGGCAAAACGGACGGCGCCTGGCTTTTGGGCTGTCGGCCGTCTGGCAGCGCTCCCCGAGAAAACCATGCCTGCCAGAAAATAGGTCTAGGTCTATTTTTTTATTGTCTGGTTAGCTGATTAACAAGCTTTACATAGCTTGGGAGGAGCTAGAACTTGGAGGGGTCTTGCTCATTCTTCACTCCTAATCAGTTACTTCCAGTTTTCAGCTACTTTTTGGCGCTAGTACTGGCACGCGCGTTTTCTCAGTAACAAACCCAAGAGCATCCAGACTAAAGATTCTAGGGCGGCAGACTGAGGGGGCAGCAGAGTAAGAATTGAGCGTGGAAGCCCACACGCTACATCAACAACGCTACTGCCCCAACCTGATGCCTAGTATTTCTACCTTGGTACGAGAGCCAGAGCGTAGAAGCAACAACAGAAGACTGGCGTAGAGATGCTAGACAACGCCGGGGGACCCCCAAAGGCGCCAGTGCAGGGGAAATGCTTCCGGATGTTTTCCGGCAGCATTGACCAGCCTGGTGGCGGTCTCAGAATTTTCCCCACGGCCACTTGGCCAGGGGAAACGCTGCCGAATGTTTCCGGCAGCACTGACCCCCACGCTTGACGCGAGGAGGTGAGCGGCCAACGATGTCACGCATCGCAACAACGACGCACGTCGACCAGGTGTGACTGTACTGCAAGCAACAATAGTGGTAGTAGCTTGCAACAATAGCGAGCAGTGGCAGCAGCAGTGAGCACGACAGCAACAGTAGCGAGCGCGTCAGCAGTAGCCGGCAGCAACTATACTCAGCAGTAGCAGCCGGCAGCAGCAGTAGCCCGTGGCAGCTTGCAACAGCAATAGCTCGTAGCAGCTTGCAACAGTAGTAGTACGTAGTAGTAGCAAGCAACAGCAGTAGCCGGCTGTAGGAGGAGCAACAACGAGCAGCAGCGAGCAGCGAGCAATAACAACAGCAGCCAACAACAAGCAACAACAGCAGCTGCAGCAGCAGCCAACAGTAGTCTGCAACAACAGCAGTTGCAGCTTGCAACAATAGTGGCTGCAGTTGCAGCTACTCGTAACCCGCTGCCCTTAGCGAGCAGCGAGCTCGCTGTGCAACGAAGCAGAAGAAAAAAAAGAAACACGAAAAAAAATCCCCCATCCTACAGGTTCCTCTACAGCAGCAGTTGCTGCTATCACGGCCGCTACAGTAGCCATAGCAGCCATAGCAGCACGCAGTAGCCAAGTAACAACAATAACAGCGGCTACTATAGTAGCAATCACAGTAGTAGCAACAGCAGCATCAACATCAACAATAGTAGCATCTGCAATAGGAAACCAGTAGCAACAGTAGCAGCTGCTGCTAGAACAACACCAGTGGCCATCCTATGGCTGACACAGTTGCGACTTCAACAACAGCCACTGCTGACATCAGCAAATTTTCAGCTAACGTCATTGCTGTCGTCAGTATTGACTTCATCAACAAAAAAACATAGCAACTCTGTAGGTAACGTAGCAGCATCTGCTAAAGTCAACCATCTCAGGAAGACATCACTGTTGATGTCACTGCTGACATTAGTAGCATAAGAGAAAAAAGGAGGGCGGAACAAGGGGGGCCAACGAACATGACTACTAGTCCCAGTGGGGAGGGGTCCTCCTCTGTTGGGGGGACCCCTAGTCCCCATTTCCTACAGTAGCTACAGCACCTGTAGTAGTAGCAACAATAGCAACAACAGTAGCAACAGTAGCAGTAGGAGTAGTAGCAGCAACAGCAGCCATAGCAGCAGCAGCAAAATCATGAACAGCAGCAGCAGCAGTAGCAACAATACTAGAAACAACAACAGCAGCAGCGGTGATACCCTGCAGGCTCTATCGCCGGTGTGAGAGTGGGTGCTCTCTGGAGATTTAGCCTTTGTGTGTGGAGAGCACAGTTGCAGCGGAAAGATAGACTTGGAGATGTCTGGCAACCAGAGCTGGAAAATACAGGTTTATTAGATTGAACTGAGTGCAGGGTATTTATACTGTCCGGCTGGCTAGCCCAGGCCTCAGCCTACTGCTTTCCTAGCTTGCTACAACAAGCTACTTGCACTTAAACCCGGTGCTCTGCTTGCACCTGAACCTGGTGCTCTACTTGCACCTAATGCCTAGTGCGAGAGGTCCTCGGCCGTCGATCGTCGAGATCGACGGTCGATCTTGTCTCTCGGCGAGCCGCCTCGTTGCTCCCGTATGCCTC
>SZWC01002488.1:110296-133328 GCA_023375785.1 Penium margaritaceum | reverse complement strand
CGGCCGTCGATCGTCGAGATCGACGGTCGATCTTGTCTCTCGGCGAGCCGCCTCGTTGCTCCCGTATGCCTCCCGGCGGTGGGTGTGGTCACCGTGTTGCGCACGCCACCGGAAGTGCTGCGACCGTCGCACGGTCGCAGCCATCGTTCTGCTGTCGCCGTTGACCGCGGCTGTTGCCGGGAGCTCCCGTCGGCGCACTCCCCTCGGCGGATAGCGTATCCGTTACGCTATTCGCCGAGGGGGCGAAAGCCACCCTCGTGTGGCGGTTACGGAACGCCGCGTGGGGGTTGCGTGCAAAACAACCCCTTGGCGTCGGCGTGAACCCCACGCCGGCGCTCGCTCACGCGCTCGCTCGCTCGCTCCGCCTCCTCCTCGCTGTTGCGAACCGTCGGGGTCGAGCCGGACCTCCCCACGAATATCCGCCCGGAATATCCGGAAAACGGAAAATGGCAAGCATGCCCCTAAAACCTGGACGAGCCCCGAGTATGCCAGAAAAAGTAGGGGCACCGCGTTACATTCACCCCCCCGGTCGGAGGCGCGACGTCCCGGCGCGCCTGAGATACCCCTGGAGAACAGTGTTGGTACCCCCGACATGGAAGTTGGCCTCTTGCTCCCAAGAGTTATGCTCTGCCGGGTACCCCTTCCACTGCACCAGAAACTCATGCCGTCGTCCCCTCTGGCGGTCCGCCAGAATCTTCTCCACCTCAAACTCCTCACTTCCTTCAACCTGGAGAGTAGGAGGTGGAGCTGTCCCGCGACCCTGGAAGTTGGTGTTGGGGTCGCGATAGGCACGAAGCAGGGAGATGTGGAAAACCGGATGGATGGTGTAGTGAGCTGGCAGCTCCAGCTTGTATGAAACGGCCGACCGCTTCTCCAGAATGCGGAACGGACCCACCCATCACGGTTTCAGCTTGGGACTCCCAACTCCCATCAGCTGCAGGTTAGCAGAGTTCAGCATCACCTGATCTCCCACTTGGAACTCCTCTGCAGAGCAATGCTTATCAGCCTGCCGCTTCTGTTGCTTCTGTGCCTTCAACAGCCGTTGCCGCACCACGCCCCAAGTGGTGGCAAACCCTTCAGCAATCTGCTGCACAGCCGGAAGAGATGTTGCCGTAGCAAGGGCGGCTGGGCTTAGTGGCTGGTGGCCGTAGACCACCTCAAACGGTGACTTCCCTGTGGATGCTGACACCGCTGAGTTGTAGGCGAACTCTGCCACTCCGAGCTTCTCCTCCCAACCCTCTCCATCCGGTGGGACCATGCTCCGCAGCAGCTGCTCCAATGTCTGGTTCGTGCGCTCTGTCTATCCATCGCTCTGTGGGTGATATGCCGTGGTCAGCTGCACTCGTGTGCCCAGCTTCTCCATGAGATCTCTCCAGAATCACAAAGTGAAGCGTGGATCGCGATCTGAGACCACCGACTGCGGCACTCCATGCAACTTGATGACATGACTGAGGAGGAGTTGAGCTGTCCCGGCAGCTGTGATGCTCTCAGGACATGCGATGAAGTGTGCCATCTTGGAGAACCGGTCCACCACCACCAACACCGTGTTGTTGCCTTGCTGCGTCACTGGCAACCCGCCGATGAAGTCAAGCGAGATGTCCGTCCATGGCCTCTCAGGTACAGGCAATGGTTGCAGCTCCCCTGGTGGCTTGGTCCTCCGTGCCTTGATGCGTTGGCACACATCGCAGCTGCTCACAAACCTCTTGCAATCAGTCACCATTGACGACCACCAGTATTGGCGTGCCAAGGCTTTGAGCGTCTTGTCGAAGCCGAAGTGACCCGAGTAGTGGGTGTCATGCGCCTCCTCGAGCGACAACTGCTTCAATGGTGCATAGTCCGGCACGACAATCCTCCGCTCCTGCCCCCTTCGCCAGTATACTCCATCCCACATGGCGTCTTTCAGCGCACC
The DNA here is from genome assembly GCA_023375785.1 of Penium margaritaceum. Classification (NCBI taxonomy): domain Eukaryota; kingdom Viridiplantae; phylum Streptophyta; class Zygnematophyceae; order Desmidiales; family Peniaceae; genus Penium; species Penium margaritaceum. The sequence continues at coordinate 131,419 of SZWC01002488.1, read as the reverse complement.
ACCCGTGAACTCACTGTCCACGCCATAGCCATGCTTGAACAGGCTATGCATGACTGGAGATCCCATCAGCACCGAGATGGCATTGAGGCTCAGGTCCGGCCTCCGCGACAGAGGATCTGCCGGGTTCACCTTCCCAGGCTTGTACTGGATCTCGTAGTCAAAACTTCCTTCCAGAAACTCCAGCCAACGAGTTTGTTGGCGACTGAGGTTCGGCTGCGTCTTCAGGTACTTCAGGGCGTAATGGTCCGTGAAGACCACGCAGCGCCACGACTCGAGGTAGCACCTCCAGTGCTTGAACGCATGGATCACCGCCAGCATCTCCTTTTCATGGATTGCGTAGTTCAGCTCCGCACCTCGCAACTTGCGAGACGCGTACGCAATCGGCTGCGGCCCCTTTCCGTGATCCTGCATCAGCACCGCCCCAATGGCATAGTCGCTTGCGTCCGTCGCCATGACGTACTCCTTGGATGAATCCGGATGCACCAGGACCGGAGCGTCACACATTGTAGCCTTGAGCTCCTCAAAGCTCTTCTGCTCCTGATCGCCCCATTCCCACTGGTGATCCTTCCTTAGCAGCTGATTCAGCGGTGCACCCTTTTCTGCGTACCCCCGGATGAATTTCCGGTAGTAGTTGACAAATCCCAGGAAGACCTGGATGTCACGTACGCACTTTGGTGTCGGCCACTGCTTCACTGCTTCCACCTTCTTTGGGTCCATGCGGAGACCCTTGCCGCTGATGATGTGCCCAAGGAACTCCACCTCCCTTTTCTCGAACTCGCACTTGGAGAGCTTCGCAAACTACTTCTCTCTCCGAAGAATTTCCAACACCTGCCGAAGATGTTGCTGATGCTCTTCCAGAGTTCGGGAGTAGATGAGGATATCGTCGAGGAACACCACCACGAACTGGTCCAAGTGAGGGTGGAAGATCCTGTTCATGAGGCTCATGAACGTTGCAGGAGCATTGGTCAATCCAAACGGCATCACAAGGTACTCGAAATGGCCGTACCGCGTCCGAAACGGCGTCTTCTCCACATCCTGCTCCGCAATCCGGATCTGATGGTACCCCGAGCGCAAGTCAATCTTGCTGAAGAACTGTGCTCCCCTCAGCTGTTCAAACAGCTCCTCGACCCTTGGCAGTGGGTACCGGTTCTTGATCGTTACGTTGTTCAGTGCGCGATAGTCCACGCACATCCGCAGCTCCCCTGTCTTTTTCTTCACAAAGAGGACCGGTGCAGCGTAAGGTGACACCGACGGTCTGATGAACCCCTGCTCCGTCAGCTCCTCCAACTGCTTCTTCAGCTCACCCAGCTCATTATCGCTCATGCGATAAGCAGCCCGCACCGTTGGAGTTGCTCCAGGAACAAGCTCAATTTTATGGTCGATGTCCCGCTTCGGTGGTAAACCCTTTGGCAGTTCAGCAGGAAACACGTCGTTGTAGCTGTCCAACACTCCCTTGATGCCTTCCGACAGCTCTGCAACTGGTGCTTTCTGCTGCTCTCCCTCTTGTTGCTTTGTCTCTGCTGCCAGCACTTCCACCTCTTCAGCTACTGCCTTTTGTCGCATCCACACAAGGTACACTTGATCCCCCTTGCGCTGACAGCGCTTCAGCTGCACGTAACTCAACTGCGGCACCTTGCCCACCTTGGAGTCCTTCTCCTCTGCCCACAACGGCAAAACAATTTGCTCTCCGCATTTCTTCACTTCCACCTGGCTGCGCACCCAATCCACAGCAGGATTCCACCGGTGCAGCCAATCACGCCCCAGAATGGCGTCATAGGCATCCATCGGGCACGTGCGAAAGTTCACCTCGCACAACAGCTTGCCCAGACTGACCCTCAGAGGTTTCAGAGGCAGTCCGCACTCCAGCTCCCCTTGCACCAACTTGGCCATAGCTGGCTTCCCAGGTAGCCGTGCAAGCCTCAACCTCTTTGCAAGCTCGTCGCTGAAGAATGAGTGCGACGCGCCGCAATTTAGTAATGCTTTAATCTGCCGGCGAGTCTGGCGCCCCTCGCCGTCCGCAGAACCAGCCGATGTGATTTCGGCTTTCAGGAGGATTCCCGGAACGCTCCCGCTTCCTTCGCTCCGCAGCAATACACTCGGCAGCTCCCTAGTTGTCGAAGGACTTTCGGGGCTGGTGTTTGCTGATGCGGACGAAGCTTTCCCAGCAGATGGCCGTCCGCCACTCACTGCTGGTTGCCGTTTCCCTGCTGCTTCTTCTTGTAGTCCTTCTTGTGGTGCCCAGGCTTTCCGCAGATCCAACAGTTCCCACCACGCGGCTTGCTCTGCTGCTGGCCTCCTTGCACTGCGTCGATCTCCATGGGGTCAGCTGGTTGGTGCTGTGCTCAACGCTGAAAATTCTCCTGCGTTTCACGGAAACCCCCTCGATGGTAGCGTAGCGCGTCAACGCGCTCAGCAGTGGCCACCATCGCCTGGAACTCCGTGATTCCACTGAGTGCCAGCGTGCACTGAATTTCTTCCTTCAAGCCATCATGGTATTTGTCTGCCATCTTCGGCTCGCTCATGTCGTCGATCTCCGAGCACAACGCCAAGAAACGGCGTGTGTACTCCTGCACCGAGCCGATCTGCTTCAGCTGCTTCAGCTTGTTGCGTGCGACCATGGAGGCGTTAACAAGATCAAATCGATCTCTGATGGCTTGCTCGAACTGCTCCCATGTCGTCGGCACGCGAGCTTCAGCTTGCACCGCGCCTGGCTGCCACAACACGACATGTTGCACAGCTGCGTTCCCACCTCCACCTCGAGTGGCCAGCATATTCAGCTACCTCCACCACTCCAATGCTGCTCCGCGTAGCAGTGTCACCGCGAATGACACACGCACAGCATCGTCCTCTGGAGGGTGACCCAGAGCCCCAAAGTAGCTGTTCATTGCGAACAACCAGGTCCGTACGCTCGCACCCTTGACTGAGGGATTGAACGGTTCCGGAGCCTTTGGCTTTGGTCTTGGCGGACTCCATGACCGGGCCGCCCCAACCTGTCCAGCGTTAGTCCCGTCTCGCAGGTCAGCCATCTGCCGATTGAGCCGCTCGTTCTCCAGCTTGAGGGCTCCCAGCTGCTCTACGATCTGCTGCAGGGCCTGCTCCATGGCTCTTGATGACTTTTAGCCGTTGGAGATCCTTCGAAAAAATTTGGCAGCGTTTCGGCAGCAATCGAAAAAATTTTCGGCAGCAATTCGGCAGTCCGGGACGAAAATCTGACGTCTTCGAAGTGCGTAGGAGTCACCCGTCGTCTCCCGCGCGCGCACGGTAGGCCGTGTGGACGCTCTGGAAATTTAGAAAATTTTCTAGAGGTTGGCTCGTGCGTTGGCTTCGAAGTCTGGTCTAGCAATCTCCCTCTCGATCAGCCTCGACGTTGTCCGGCGTAGTCCGTGCCTTTGCTCCTTGAAGTCGGCTGAGCTCCGGCAGCGCTTCCGCCCAACGCGTGGCTCTGGCTCTGATACCAGATGTGAGAGTGGGTGCTCTCTGGAGATTTAGCCTTTGTGTGTGGAGAGCACAGTCGCAGCGGAAAGATAGACTTGGAGATGTCTGGAAGCCAGAGCTGGAAAATACAGGTTAATTAGATTGAACTGAGTACAGGGTATTTATACTGTCCGGCTGGCTAGCCCAGGCCTCAGCCTACTGCTTTCCTAGCTTGCNCGGCCGTCGATCGTCGAGATCGACGGTCGATCTTGTCTCTCGGCGAGCCGCCTCGTTGCTCCCGTATGCCTCCCGGCGGTGGGTGTGGTCACCGTGTTGCGCACGCCACCGGAAGTGCTACGACCGTCGCACGGTCGCAGCCATCGTTCTGCTGTCGCCGTTGACCGCGGCCGTTGCCGGGAGCTCCCGTCGGCGCACTCCCCTCGGCGGATAGCGTATCCGTTACGCTATTCGCCGAGGGGGCGAAATCCACCCTCGCGTGGCGGTTACGGAACGCCGCGTGGGGGTTGCGTGCGAAACAACCCCTTGGCGTCGGCGTGAACTCCACGCCGGCGCTCGCTCACGCGCTCGCTCGCTCGCTCCGCCTCCTCCTCGCTGTTGCGAACCGTCGAGGTCGAGCCGGACCTCCCCACGAATATCCGCCCAGAATATCCGGAAAATGGAAAATGGCAAGCATGCCCCTAAAACCCGGACGAGCCCCGAGTATGCCAGAAAAAGTAGGGGCACCGCATTACAGCCGGTCATCCTCACCCGACAGATCCGCTCGCTGCTTTGCACAAGCAGCTCGCAATGTTGACACAGCCAGTAGCGACACTATTACTACCGCCACCGTCGCCGCTGTAGCAGTTGTAGCATCAGCAGCTACCACCACAACAGCAGCATCAGCAGTCATAGCAGCAGCATCAGTAGCTGCCACCGCAGCAGCAGCAGCCGCTGCCGCAGCATCCGCAACAATATTAGCAAGTACCGTTCGCTCCACTAGGATACGCGAGCCCTATGGTTTCCTTTGCCACACAATATTTGGCACATCAACACACCATATGCCAACAAAAGACGGTGACATCAGTTCTAGGTCCCACTCTAGGGGCCGGCCGCAAGCCAAAGAACTTCGAAATCCCACCGCCGCCACTTCACGCTGGCGACCAGTTCCGGAGCTGGGAACTCAGCTTCTGGATCTGGGCACAGGGCGAGGGCTTGTGGCCTTACTATGTCCTGCCCTTCGACTCCACCCAGGCCGACCAGGTGTATGACGCCGGTCGTATCGTGTTTGCTCTCGTCCCTGTCACCCCTCCAGCCACACACCTCGCCCTTGAGCCCTTCCTCGGCGACCTCACTACTGGCGTCCTCCCTGACCCTACAGCAGCCTAGCACGTACTCACGCGCCCTCATGGCTTGTCCAGTGATGCTGAGACCAGCCGTCTGCTCCGGGAGTTCAACTCCCTGCGCATGGGGGAGACTGAGACAGTCACCTCCTATTGGGAGCGTGCAGAGGACCTTCTACGCCACCTCGGAGAAGGCGCGCCACCCCCTCTCTTCGCGCTCCTGACCATCAAGCGTGGCGCCACCGACCCTTTCTCCGACGTCTTCGTTCACTACTCTCAGGACGTTCTCACCGCGATGGCTACCCAGGATACCCTCACGTCCTAGGCATATGAGCTCTTCCTCCGCATCGAGGAAGCTCGTCAGGAGTCACACATCTATCGCACGAAGTCCCTCGCCTCTCCTGCCGTCACCTAAGTGACTGTCGCCGTCCCTGCAGCAGCAGCATCTTTCCGACGCCCCCTCGTCTAGCAAGAAGAAGAAGAAGGGCAAGAAGGATAAAGGGATTCAGCAGCAGACTAGCGGATCAGGCAGCGCTAGCCTCGTCTGCCACAACTGTGGCCAGTCAAGACACGGGTGGTACACGTGTTCACTCCCGACTGACGAGGCTCGTGTCATCGCCACCATGCGTTGCCAGCGTGAGCGCCGCCTTGCCACCAGTGCCGTGACCATCGCTTCTTGTGCCGCATCTACGCCGCTCGTGACGGCCCCACCACAGCTTCCTCCACAGCCATCCGCACCCGCAGCTCCATCCCCAGTGCCTTCCTTTCCCTTCCTGGACTTCGGCGCCGTCACACCGCAGTCGGTCAACTCCGTCAGACCCTCCACCCGCGAGCGCCAGCTGGAGCAGATGATCGCCTTCCAGCTCGACCTTCCTCGCCCTCTTGCCCACGGAAGTGCGAGTTGCGCATTCACTAGTTCCTCCCTACCCTATATGAGAGAGTCGGTGCTGCGATCATGTCTTATATCCCCGTCTGTCCTGTCCTCCGCCGTGCCCTGTCCTCCCGCTCCTCTTCATGACGATGTCGCCTGGCTGGATGAGTGGCACTCCCAGTTTGCACCTCCGTCCACTTCGTCAGCGTCGCTCACCCATTGCCATGTGACTGTCATCAACCTGGCCACACCGGTCCTGGATCCGTCAGAGACCTGCATCATTGACTCCGGGGCCATGCATCACATGACGGCCTTGCCCGAGGCCTTCAATGTTCTTGGTCTTGTCACTGATGTTACCGGGGTTCGGACGGGCTCTGGTCAGGTATTGCCCGTTCATGGTGTCGACGTCGTTCATTTCCGTGGTCTAGCTTGTGATGTCTTCTTGACTGATGTTCTCTTCGTCCTTGGCCTTGAGCTCAGCCTCCTGTCTATCTCCACCCTTGATCACATGAGTATAGACGTTCTGCATTCACGTGGTGTGGGCACTGTGTTGTTGCAACCATCCGGTCGTGTCGTTCTGCATGCCACCGTCCGTGGCAACTTGTGGCACGTACCGTGCCTGCCCGCTCCTACCTCTATCCCCTCCTCGTCGGCAGATACTGGCCACGTGTTCATTACATGCACCCTGTCTCTGCAGCACACGCGTCTCCTGCATCGCCGCCTCTGTCACGTCCACTCTGCCGTTGTTGACAGCATGCTTCGCCCACACCCGGCCACTGGTCTTGACTCAACCTCTTTTCCTCCACCGTGTCCCATAGAGTGCATTGATTGTGCTCAAGGGAAGATGCACCATTCCACCTACCCCCTCTTTGCCTCTCGAGCGCCCGTCCTGCTTGACCTGGTTCACTACGATGTCATGGGTCCCCTCCCGACAAAGTCAGTCAATGAGCACGGTCGTTACGTCCTGACCCTTACAGACAACTACTCTCGCTATTACAGGGTCTTCTGCCTTCGGCAGAAGAGCGACGTTGCTCCTGGCATTCGAGACTGGCTTGTCTGTATTGAATGCGAGTGTAGTCGCCCTCTCCGCCGCTTCCGTAATGATCACGAGGGTGAGTTTCTGGGGGAGATCACACTCTTCCTTGCCTCCCGTGGTGTCCATCATGAGAAGTCGGCGCCTTACACGCCAGCCCAAAACAAGGTCTCTCAGTGATGGAACCACACCATGGCCGACGTCGTCCGCACCATGCAAGTCGAATCCGACATCTCTGACGGCTTCCACTTCAAGACCATGAACTATATGACGTGGGTCTGGAACCGGATGCCCCACGGACCCATTCCTCCTCAGTCCATCCCATACCAACATTGGTGTGGAGAATGCGCCGACCTGCATCCGACCCATGTCCGAGGCTCCGTAACCATCGTGTGGTTGCCTACCCTACACCAGTATGGCAAGCTTGAGCCTCGCGGTCGTCCGTGCACCTTCCTTGGCGTCTCGCATTAGTCGAAGGCATGGTATTTTTGGGATCCCATCCGACAATGCATCGTCGAGTCCCATGATGCCATCTTCTTTGAGGACCTATTTCCCCGCGACCTCGTTCGCTCCGGCGCGTTGATGTTACTCCCGTCGCATGGGGGAGTGGTTGGTCCGTCCTTCGTCCAACCGCGTCCAGGTGTTCCATTATGTACGCCTACGGGCTCGCCTTCGCTGGCTACCCAATCTGTGTCCCACAGCCCCTCAGAGCCGGCTGCCCCATCCGTACCCGTCAGCCTTTCAGAGCCGGCTGTTCCATCCGTGTCCGCCAACCCCTCATGGCCGGTTACCTCATCTGTGTCCGACAGTCCCTCAGGGCCGGCTGCCTCGTCCGCGTCCGATAGCCCCTCAAGCCCGGTTGCCCCATCCGTGTCCGCCAGTCCCTCAGGGCTGGCTGCCTTGTCTGTGTCCGTCAGCCCCTCGGAGCCGGCTGCCCCGTCCGTGTCCATCAGCCCCTCTGGGCCGGTTGCCCCGTTCGTGTCCACCAGCCCTTCAGAGCCAACTGCCACGTCCGTGTCAGCTAGTCCATCAGGGCCGGCTACCCCATCTGTTTCTGACAGTCCCTCTAGGCCGGCTGCCCTGTCCGCGTCCGATAGCCCCTCGGGCCCTGCCACCCCATCTGTGTCTGTCAGTCTCTCAGGGCTGGCTGTCCCGTCCGTGTCTGCCAGCCCCTCAGGACCGACTGCCTTGTTCGTATCAGTGCGCTACACACGTGGTTCGGACGGGAGCCTCAGACCCAGGCTGCCTCTTGGCACTCAGGCCGCCTCCGCATGTCCTCTCAATCCACGATCTCATGTCATTCCATGAGGATCGTCACCTCATGTCAGATCCATTTCCACGGTCGTGAGTGGGGACCCCGGTACCAAGGCACTTGGCTTCGCCACACTATCAGTCATCGCCGATCTACATCCAGGGTCAGCTCTGGGCTATGCCCTGCTCCATAAGGAACACCGGCATGCCATTGCGGCCACACTCACGCGGATGCCACCAGGGGCAGGGGACGCACTCACCCTCACTGTCCGTCCCACGGAACAACCAAAGGATCCAACCTCCCTAAATGTGGCTCGGGCGTCTCCCGAGGCTGCTCACTACGAAGCCGCATGCGTCGACGAGCTAGTCGCCATTTGGCAATATCACATCTATGAGCTCGTCGACCTTCCCCCGGGCCGCAAGGCCATCGGTGCCAAGTGGGTTCTTCGACGAGAGTGGAAACCAGACGGGTCTCTGGACAAGTACAAGGTCCGTCTCACGGCCAAGGGCTTTGCTCAGATCCCTGGGATCGACTATGACCAGATCTCCGTCTCGGTCGGTCGGTTCTCCACCAGCCGGGCATTGTTCAGCCTGGTTGTCCAACATGGGTGGGAACTGCATCAGATGGATGTGAGCAACGCCTTCCTCCATGGCTCAGTAGAGGGCGAGGAGCTCTACGCTTCGACGATGGCTATGGCAAGGTCTGGAAGCTGCAGAAGGCTCACTATGGTCTGAAGCAGTCATCACGCTGTTGGAACCAGAAGATAAGTCATATGCTTCTTAGCAGCGGCCTCCTTCGTAGCTCTACCGACCCCACGCTATTCATTAGCGCGCAAGGTCAGACTCTCGTAGCTATCTTGGTCTATGTCGACGACCTTCTCATCGCATCACCGGATGCAGTTGTCATCCAGTGGGTCAAGGACTTGCTGCACGCTGCCTACCAGATGTAGGACCTCGGGCCAGCATGAGTCTTTCCGGGCTTGGAGCTTGAGCATGATCGCTCCGCGGGCATATTGCATGTCCATCAGGCCGCCTACGTCCATACCCTGTCCTAGTGCTTCGCTGAGGACCTGCCCCTCGTGTTGAGAGCATCCTCACCCATGCCGCTTGATGGTCAGGCAATGTTCAAGAGTTTTGATTGAGCCATGGTGGGGGAGCCAGTAGACGTGACCACGTATTTGCGGGTCATCGGGTCACTGATGTTCCTGGCGAAAACGACGCGTCCAGACATCGCGTTCGCTGTCAACCTCCTAGCTCAGTTCTCTCAAGAGTAGCGTCATCTCCACTTCAAGGTCGCGATCCGAGTACTACGCTATGTCATATCGACTCCACGGCGAGGTCTCATGTTCCGCCGACAGTTGTCCATTGTCGTTGTGAGCTATACCGATAGTGACTAGACCGGCAGTCTGGACGGTAAGAGCCGCACATGCTGCAAGTTTCTGATTAGCAGCACGGCTGTGTCCTGGCACACTGGCAAGCAGGGGTGCATTGCACGTAGTACTACTGAGACTGAGTATGTAGCCCTTGGTTCAGGTGTATGTGAGAGCGTGTGGCTGCATTGTCTGTTGTCCGAGTTGCGTCATTCCGTCACATCTATCATGTTGCATTGTGAAAATGAGAGTGTCATGGCCATCGCCGACGTGACGGCGTGCATCACACACGCACAAAGCACATCAATGTTGAGTATCACTATGTGCGTTTGTTATTGCATGACGGCAACGTCAGCATTGTGTGGGTTGAGACAGCACGGTTGCTGGCTGACTTCTTGACAAAGGTACTAAAGCGCGACTCATTCACGAAGGCTCTGAGTTCAGTCGGTATGCGTCCGTGAGTTACAATCGTTGTCCTGGCCTGAGCTTCCATGTGCCCTTGGGGAGTCTGTCCGTTGAATGTGTCACTGTCTGCCCATGTACACTGCGCCTCTGAGTCATAGGGGAGTGTTGGTTTTTTTCCGCATCTCTCATTGTGCTCTGTTGTGTCCTCCCGGCTTGTGTACATCGGCGTGCAGATGACGGACGACGAGACTTGACGCTGTTGGAGTGTCGTCCGGTGGAGCCGACGGACGTTGAGGCCTACACGCAGTTCGTTGGAGCCTCCTCCCTACAGCAACGTGCTCAGCTCCATCGCCAGGCCTCCTCGGCGGTCGAGCCGCCGGTGGTCACTGCCACCGCAGAGGCTGTCTACATGCGTCCAGCGCTATATCTGACTGTGCTATTGCGTATGTAGCGTCATGCTCTGCCTAGGGTCCATGTTTCATGTTGTGTGGCACTGTTTGGCATCATGGACCATCGTAGGCACTGTCTGGATTTGAACAGCCATTACCCTTCGCTACTATTTTTCTAGCCGTTTCTAAACGCACGACTGCGTTCACAGCATCGGTATTATGGCATGGTCCAGTTTTCAGGCAAAACAGACGACGCCCGGGTTTTGGGCTATCGGCAGTCTGGCAGGGCTCACCGAGAAAACCTTGCCTGTCAGAAAATAGGTCTAGGTCTATTCTTTGATTGACTGGTACCTTAGTAACAAGTTCTACAGAGCTGGGGGGGAGCTAGAACTTGGAGGGGTCTCCCATTGTTGCTCATTCTTCACTCCTAATCAATGACTTCCAGTTTTCAGCTGCTCTTTGGCACTAACACTGGCGCGTGCGTTTCTAAGTAACAAACCCTGAGCATCCATACTTCGACTCTAGAGTGGCAGACTGAGCGGGCGGCATGTGACCAGTCGTAGCGTCTGGCTTGTAGTTCATACGGCGTAGCGTTCTCACATATCTATGATGAGTTACTGCCAAAACAGTGGTTTTGAGCCGGTTTTAGGACAGACCTTGTGCTGCCGCGTACGACACCCGCACTCCGCCGCGGCAGGTACGTATGCCATGTGAAAAGATGTGTGGAAGCTTCCTAGAGACACAGCCGCTAGGTGTCAGTTCCTAGTCAGACGGTGTACACACAACAGCGAGGGTCTGGCTAGGAGACACAAGGCCAAGTGTCAGAATACTTCAATAGTATTTGGAGAGACAAATGACAAATGACAGGTCCATGGCATAAGTACCTGTCGCGGTGCATGACGGGTGTCGCACGCGGCAGCACAAGGTCTGTCCTAAAACCGGCCCAAAACCACTGTTTTGGCAGTAACTCATCATAGACATGTGAGAACGCTACGCCGTATGAACCACAAGCCGGACGCTACGACTGGTCACATGCATGCACCTGGCATCAAATGGTGGACACACAATGCAAAAAATGCAAATCGGGCCCACGGCGAGTACACCAATAAACTCCTAAGTACTGTAGAAAAATTGTAGGAGGTCCGAGGCAACGTCCAGAGCTCTGGGACGGTCTTCGGTCAGCTCCAAGCTGGTAGTCCACAACTAGACAACGTACCGGTACCACCTAGTTCCGTATCAGGGATCTGTACAGGCATGGACATGACCGAGTGGTCACAGTTAACTGTACAGGTCGACAGGAACGTCACAAATCACAACACTCCCCTATGACCCGATGGTACGCATGTCCGTACACGTGCAGCACTGAAACAAGTACAACGAGTGTAGAAACAGTCGTGACACAGACACAGACACACCCCGCACTCAACCACTCTCAGGCAAGTGACGAAGCCCAACAGAACAAATGGCCACCAGAAGCTTCCTGCGTGCTAGTGCCTTCGTCAAGAAGTTAGCACGCTGCATGTCAGTGCCAGCCCATATGACAGAGATCATGTGTCACTCCACCAGATCACGCACAAAGTGATGCTCAACCACAATGTGCTTCGTGCAAGCGTGAAAGACACCAGATTTCTCCGCATTGGAAAGAGAATTCTCGGTGTCGTAGCGAAGCATAATGGTAGGTATTGACTGACCCTGCTCAAGGAATAGACATTGTAGCCCAACTGCCTGAGGAGCCCCTGTACACAGAGCACCATACTCTGCATCCGACGAGCTATGTGCAATACAGCCGTGCTTCACTCTGCGCCAGGACATAGCGCTACCACCGACCAGGAATACGTAGCCAATACGACTACGTCCATCTAGACTCCATGCCCAGTCACTGTCGGTGTAGACGTCAAGAACCACCGAACACTAATGAAAAAAGCAGAGTCTGAGGTACGGTGTGGAGACCACATACCGCAGCACTTGCACAGCTACATGAAAGGATTTAGCACGTGGAGCCTGCGAAAACTGTGCAAGGAGGTTGACGGCGAAGGCGATGTCAGGGCGTGAGGTAGTGGCCAGGTACATCAGAGATCTGATGAGGCGAAGGTACAAGGTCACATCCACTGTCTCCCCCAGTTATGTGGGATCGTCCACCTTTTGGGCATCCTACCTGTCATGTGCGAGAGGTGTGTAGGTTGTGGGCACTATGCCAAGGAGGTCACTAAAGCGCTCTCCCACAACACGTGCATATCGGGCCTGATGCAACAAAAAGTGTCCAACGTCTGCGGTCTCGCACGATCTCTATGCCAAGAGACACCAGTGTAGGACCAAGATCCTTCATCCTATGGGCACTCTAGAGGACCGCCTTGGCCTCCTTTATGACCTCCGTGGAAGGAGACATGATCAGAAGGTCGTCCACATAGACGAGGATGGCAGTGAACCGCTCTGGCGGCCGTTGGATAAAGAGAAGAGGATCTGCCTCACTCTGTACATATCCTGCACAAGTCAGAGTGCTAGTGACCTCCTGGTTCCAACACCAAAGAGACTGCTTGAGGCCATACAATGACTTGCGCAAGCGCCAGACATCATCACCGTCCTCAAAGCCCGGTGGCTCAGCCTCGCAAATCTCCTCATCCAGAGAGCCATGGAGGAACACATTGTTGACATCCATCTGATGCAGTTCCCAGTCATGCTGAGCCACTACACCGAACAGAGCATGAGCTAAGGTCATGCAACTGACAACGGAAAAGGTGTCAGTGTAATCGATGCTCTCAATGTGAGAGTACCCCTTGACGACCAAGCAAGCCTTGTGGCGTTCCAGTGAGCCATCCGGCTTCACTTTCTTGCGAAAGACCCACTTGACCTGAATAGCCTTCCTCCCAGGTGGCAGGTCAACTAGCTCGTTAACTTCGTGTTCTCGGATGGCGTGAAGTTCATCCTGGTAGGTAGCACGCCAGGCGTCTGTTTCCTCTGATGAGAGAGCTTCCCTTAGTGTGCCTGGATCAGGCGCTATAGAGGGAGAGCTCTGAGTGGCAAGTGCACACGCCTCAGTGCTGGGCCTGACGACCACAAGGTCAGCTGCTGCATCACAAGCAATATGAAACTTGCGAGTGACAAGATCGTGTCCTATAAGGCACGGTGGATGTACCTCTGTGTGATGAATGTGGACACGCAGGCGTAGGGCCTTTGTGACGAGATCACCACTCGCGATGCTGGGGGTGGAGCGCCTCGGTGGGGGATCTGACACTCGCTGGAATCCAAAGACCAATGGCTAAAGACGACCGCCGGGCTCGCGCGAGTAACCTTGGCTCGAGGGCCTCACCCCAGGCTCAGAGACAGGCTCGACCACAGCTGGTGAGGGCTGAGGCAAAGGAGCGAGTGATGTAGTGTGAGGAGATGCATGTGTGGAAGACACGGGACTACATGTGACAATAGGAGCAGGAGTCAAGGTAGGACCATGCATAGAGACAGAAGTAGTGTTGAACACAGGTATAGAATCATGGGTACCTGTGGATGTGAGGGAACAGGGATAGAAGCCAGCTGTGCTGGAGAGGTCTCTAGGCCGACAGCGATGATCGCAAGGACATGAAGAGCCGGAGACCGAGAAGTGGAGGGGGCTCGAATGGACACATCAGCTTGGCGAGAGGTGCTCATAGGCCGAGACTCCCCCATCCGTCGAGAAGCCTCACACGTAGGAACGTGGGTGACAGACAGCGACGTGATCAAGGTCAGATCACGGTAGGTGAGAGACTCAGAGAAGAGCGCATCGCGGGACTCAAAGGATGCGACGACGGGTAGGGTTGCGAAACACCAAGCCTTCGACCGCGGGGAGATGTCCACGAAGGCACACAAGCGACCCCTCGATGAGACCTTGGACCCCTGGTGGTCCTCGGTGTACCACACAGAAGCCAAGGATCCATAGACACGAGCGAGACGCAGGTCAGCTTAGTGGTTAAACCGGAGCTCGTACGGTGTAACGCGGTCCAGAAGGGGACCGTGCGGGAGGCGGTTCCAGACCCACATTATGTAGGCAAATCCTTCAAAGGTGAAGGACTTTGGGAGACCACACTCAGTCCGCATAACACGAACCGCATCCTCCTTGGTGCGGTTCTAGCGTCCAGAGACACTGTTCTCCTGAGGAGTAGCAGGAGCGGAGACCTGGTGAAAAACCCCGTGCTTGGTGAAAAAACTGTCCATCTCGCCAAGAAACTCGCTGTCGTGATCAAAACGGAAGGTATGCAGCGTGTGATGGGACTGAAGCTCAGCCATCACTAGCCAGAGGCAAACCGCGAGGGAAGCAACATCCTTCTGGCATAGGTTGTAGACCCACCGCATCCGGGTGAAGTCATCAGTCTCGGTCAAGACGCATCGGCCCCAATCGGACAGAGAATCCACAGGTTGAGGACCGAGAAGGTGCAAATGGACCAACTCGCGAGGAGGAAGTGCGCAAGAATGAAGGTCAGGGTAGGTGCAATGATGCATCTTTCTTTGAATTCAGAACAGACAATTGGTCTTGGGCAGCTTCTTGAAAGAAGCTGCATCAAGACCGAGTGTGGGCTGTGTCCGAATGAGCTTCGACACAATGTCAGAGCCCACATGACACATGCGACGATGCAGCAGTTGCTTATGCTCAGCAGACTGAACGCTAGTGACAAATACACGAGCAGGAGGGGAGGGGGAGCAAGGAGCAGAAATCCGAGAGACACGATATTAAAAATCCACAACAGAGGTACAAAGAACAACGGTACGAGTACTAATAGCTGTCACAGTCGCAGAGTCTGTTCTATGCTCCATTCAAAGTCTCATTAGTGTGGAGGCATGCACAGAAAGCAAGCTGAGCTCAAGGTCAGGCACAAAAGCACCTTGGAAAGATACAGGGGGCCAGACGGACCATCGAAGCACACAACCCCAACACCCTGGACCGGCAAGGACTGACTAGAGCCTGTGCGAACGGAGCGAACAGACGCGAAAGGACTGAGAACAACAAAGTCACTACAAAGACAGGTCATGTGATGAGTGGCACCAGAATCGGTGATCCAAGTGCCACCGGGATCACGACCGGAGGACGTCACTAGAACACTCGGCCTTAGACAGGTGCTAAGCAACAGGTGAGGAGGAACGACGAAGGGCACAGAGGTGTGACTCATGAATACAATCTGTACTATCGGGCCCATCATCATCACATGCCTGCTGTGCCCCCCCTACACGAGTCATCACAAGTGACGAGAACAAACAAACAAACAGTCTGTGAACCACTCGGGTGTGACAACACACTCGCACCTCCCTGAAAGCGAAGTGCTTGAAAGTGATGGAGCTCGGCGATGGTGCAGTCACACGGGTCCGGGTCGCCAGTGCTCGCCGGTGAGGAAGAGTGAATTGCCATAGTCGTGGTCTCCGTGCGACCGGAGGCTGTGCTGCTCGATGTAGCCTGCTGTGCATGTGCAACTTGAAGACCGTGAGTGATCTGCGCCCAGTCAAGTGGCTGTTGGAACTCGGTGTAGCGGTGAGCGCCTCCACAATTGTAGCAATGGACAGTACGTCCACTACCACCGCCCGATGGCTGCTGCTGCTGCGACTACTACTGGCCCGAACCGCGCTTCTTCTTACCCTTCTTCCCCTCTGTCATGGCTATCACACCCTGCATCTCAGTTGGGATAGGCTGGGTGGAAGGGGAAGAGGAGGGTGTGCCACTAGATGGAGATGTAGTCTGTAAGAGGGGCATCGGCGGTGATGCAATGACCGCTGCAGCAAGGGAACTCTCCTGATGGGCCACGGTTGCCTCGCGGACAGAAGTCACCTAGAGGGACAGCTAATGCGCCCAAGGAAGAAGCTGAAGAGAGGTGGAGAAGGGCTTGAGCACGACGTCGGTGTATCCCGAGAAGATGTCTGCGTGCTCAAGAAAGACTCCGATCATGAGCGTACGAAGCGCACAGAGCTATGTACCTCCTAAAGTCCCAAGGCGCGTGTAGATGCACATGGCACGCAGCCAGTAATCAGCTGCGGACTCGGCAGATCCCTGACGAAGGGAGTGGAAAGCGTGAATGTGAGCCGCGCGGATGGCGTGTTTCTCTACTGCAAGCAGAGACAGTGCCAGGTCGTAGCCCCCAAGTGGATCATCACCTACGCCTGTGCTGGCCTCTCCAAGGAAAGGGCGAAAGTCTGCGACAGTCTCGTGCGTAAAGGAGTCCGCGCATCGCCCGAGCCGCTGTCAGCACCTAAGCACGGTCTGTAACCTGGTACGGACTGTGATAGTAGGGCCATACCCCCTCTAAAGTAGCCTAGACCTGGAAGACAATCTCCCAACAGTCAAAGCCGTCCTCGCTGAAATAGCGTGGGGGCGGTGTCTCGAAGTCCTTTGGTTGTTGCTCCGTAGGGAGAGCAACCACACGTTGGGAAGGAAGAGGGATGGGGAAGACACCGAGACGAGGAAAGTCTCCAAGGAAGGGATCAGGTGAGGGTCGGATCTCCGGGAACAGAGAACCGGAATGTGTCTGAAGATGGCGGAGACACTCTTGAAGCACGCGAATCTCCCTCTCATGGGTGTCATCATCCATCCCTGGCATGTTAGGGTCCTCATCCAAAGGATAAAAAAGTTGCGGGTCCTGTCGTGCTGCTCTCCTCGATGTAGATGCTGAATGCTTTGCAGAAGGTATGGCACCGCCGACTCCCCTTGATGTCTGCTGTGGAGCCGTGGACTAACCACGAATAAGATCAGTGAGCGTAAGGATGGAGTCATTCTGATGCTGTTGCTGACGACATATCTCATCGTGCTGACACCGCAGATCCGCAATAGCCTGCGAGCGTGGGCTCATGACCCCTGAGGAGGAGGAGGAGGGATTTGATGGTCCTTTGTCCTTGTCACAAGTCGGAGCCATGTCAGCGCTTAGTGTGGACCGGGACGTCAAACCGGTCGGATTTCAGAACCGTCAGTGATTCTCGAGGAGTTAAAAAAATGGCAATTTGTGACTTTCCGACCCCAAAATTTGACTAAGTTCATGACATCAGTAGGGATTTGCTAATGTGAGGGCGGACTTGATGATGTCAGCAAGGAAAATGATGATGTCAGTGCAGTATTTTTTGGTTGACAACCCTCACAGTTGTTGGGCGGCTGCTCCGCGGCAGCCGCGCGTAAGCTGCACGGAAGCTCCGTAGCAGCTTCCACTCGGTTGCTGCCGCTGTTGCGCCTGCGCTGCAACAACAGCCGCGTAGCTGCTTGCACATCTGTGGCAGTAGTTGCACACTGCTGCTGTGCCGCGGCGCTGCTGCGCGCTGCTCTTGGTGTGCGCTGCTGCTGTTGTGCGCTGCCGCTACCGCGCTGCGGTTGCTGCTGCTCACTACCGTTACTGCTGCTGCTCAATGCTTTCGCTGTTGCGTGCTGCTGCTGCTGCTCCTACCCGCTGCCGCCTGCTACAGCTGCTGCTTGCTACGGCTGTGCAGCGCTACTATGTGCTGCTCCTATTGTGCACTACTGCTGCTGCACGCTGTTGCTGCCGTGCACTACTACTACTACTATTACTACTACTATTACTGCTTCCCGCCGCTGCCTGCTATAGCTGCGGCCTGCTGCTGGCGCTGCTGGCGCCACTGCCAGTAATTGCTAGCGGCTGCCGCCTGCTGTAGCTGTCGCCTGCTGCTGCTAGCGGCTGCTGCTGATGCACTCTCACATGCTGAGGTGGGAGATGTCGCCGGCAGTCGGGTGACGTAGACAGGTCCCTGTGGATTGGCTGCAGCGGTGACGCTCACTGCTACTGCTCTATTGTGTCTCTGTTGCACAGCTCGGCAAGAATAGTCTCACCGCTCTGATACCATAAGAAGATGCGCGGAAGCTTCCTAGCGACAGAGCCGCTTAGGAGTCAGTGCCTGGTCAGACAATGTCGACAATCACAAGTCGTACACACAACGGCAAGGGTCTAGCTAGGAGACACAAGGCAAAGTGTCAGAATGCGTCAATAGCATTTGTAAAGAGAAATGACAAATGTCGGGTCCATGGCATAAGTTCCTGCCGCGGCGCACGGCGTGTGTCGCACGCTGTAGCACAAGGTCTGTCCTAAAACCGGCCCAAAACCATTGTTTTGGCCGTAACTTTGTGTAGACATGTCAGAAGGCTACGCCGTCTGAACCTAGACGTGTAGAATCACAAGCTGTACGTTTCTACTTGTGGTCACAAGCATGCATCCGGCATCAAACGGCGGACACACAATGCAAAAACATGCAACTCGGGCCCACGACGAGTCTATCGATAAACTCCTACGTGCTGCAGAAAAACTACAAGAGGTCCTAGGCTGTGTCCCGAGCTCTGGGACGGTCGTCGGTCAGCTCCAAGCTGGTAGTCCACCACGAGGCGACGCATCGGTGCCACCTGGGTCCTTATAAGGGATCTGCACGGGCATGGACACGGCGGAGTGGTCACAGTAAACTGTATAGGTCGACATGAACGTCACAAATCACAACACCATGGACTTGTCATTTATCTCTGCAAATGCTATTGAAGCATTCAGACAATTTGTCTTGTGTCTCCTAGCCAGACCATTGTCGTTGTGTGTATGACATGTGACTTTCGTCACCGTCCGAGACCAGGCATTTACGCCTAGTCTGCGATTGTGTCGGTAGAAAGCTTCCACGCATCTTCTTAGTGTGTTCGTGTGTAAGTGGGGCCCCCATCAAATGCTATTCCCCACGATGAACAATTACGCTGTACCCAGAGTGAAAAGAGGTGGCTGCGCTCTACACAGTACTTAGAAGCTGCGCAGAAAAATAATAGAAGCGATATTGTTGACATCTGACGCATGAAACGTATGGGCCTTCTTTCTCATACTGCAAACAAGAGACGTGAACTCCGTAACTTCTACACACACCTTCACCGAGTGCGGCGAACTCCGGACATAGTGGACTAGGTGTCTGGAAGGATGTACGGCAGGTTTCCATTGAAACTGATTTTCACCAATGTGTAATACAAAATATTATCGTCACCGTGCCCCCAAGTTTTAAAATGGGGGCAACACGTCGATAATATGTCATCCGTACTGGGCGTCCTAGCTATAATTCCCCGGAGCGCAAAAAGTGGGGGCCACCTGGCTGGTTTGTTCCACAATGGGGGCGACATAGTAATGTTTCTCAGAATGGGGGCGTCTCAGAGATGGTCGAGCGAGAATAGGGGCAGCTTGTAAGTCCGCCCCGTCTTCCTATCCCGACTCGGCCTTCGGGAATGTTCGCTGCGGAGGGCAACGAACTGCACTAAGGCTTCCCTTCAGGAAGTCGACGTAGTGTAGTCGAGACATACTCTGGCCACGAATGTCGTATGAGCAAGCAACACTGACTCTCTGGTGACCGCAGGAGCTCCGCCCTCAGCTCGTTGCGACCTTCGTCTCCCATTCAATCACTCCGGTTTCCTCCCATTCGCATTCCAAAAGTGTCCTTTCATCAGCCTGAAAATGTCGTCTGAAGGATCCGCCGCGGATGTGTCGGCAGGGTCAGACCAGCGGCAAGCCGACGACGGCAGCGGCAACGGCAAGGGTCAGTACTCGTACAGGTACTGGGTAAACTCTCGGGGCGACGGGAAGGAGGCGGCCGCACCCGATCCGCAGCCGCGCAAGCTGACGGAGGAGGAGGCGAAGAAGATGCACCGGGTGGACTCGCAAGGCAGCGTGTGGAATCAGGTGCGGCCTGCTGCTGCCACTCGCTGCTGTGGCCCCCTTCGTTTGCTTTGCCTCGTCTGCTTGTCGTCGCCACTGTGCGTTGCAGCTGCTGAGTAGGTCGCCTTGTCGTAGAAAGGGTATGGGGCGTCGGCCGGTCGCTGACTGGCGCCGCCCTTGCTGTTTCCCGGTCAGATCTCCTTCGTTCAACTCCGAGCCCTGCTTTTACCCGTTGAAACCCTGCTCGGGTTCCAACTTGTTGTGCTGGGGAGTGGGTGCGTCAGCGGAGGAAGGACTCTGAATGCATGACTGAAAGGATGACCGTATGCATGAATGCGCCAAGACGGTTATCAAGCGTAGCGTAGGTCAGATCAAGTGTGGCGGCCTCATCTGCAAAGACTTCAGCCGGTGGTTTGTGCACACGTGTGGTCCTCGTTTCAGTTTCACTGTTCAGGTTCTTGCGTGCCTTTCTTAGCTGTCAATGCGCCAATTCTTGTCTTTTTCATGCTCCATTCCCGTCGTTATCCAGTCACTTCCTGTCTTGCACTTCGGCATCGCCTCCTCCCTCCCCCCACACCCTCCCCACGCTGTGGCATGTCTCTAGTTCATCATGCGAGGAATTGCCCAGGTGTAGTCCCACCTGCTCACCCATGCCTTCCGCCGGACGCCACCCTGCCCTTCCTGCCTTTATTGCACCATGCTCACCACATGTTGCTTGCTGTCTTCCTACTTCTTGCTTCATCCCACGGGCTGGATGGCCCCGTCTTCATGGTTGACGCGACTCTCGCGCATGCTGCTGTTTTCGTCACTGGCATGTCTTGAAGCTGCTGCCTTGGGCTCCTGTGGCTGGCGGTGTGCTCTTCTGCATTTCATTGAACGGCATGGCATGGCATGGCATGGCATGACATGGCATGGCAGGGTGGCACGTGGGAAGAGAAGACTCTCAATGAGTGGGCAAAGGGCGAGCTATCCGTAAGTGCTTTGTGATGCATGCGCGCAAGCATACATGCATGCCGTGTGGGTGTTCCCCTACCACTTTCCACTTGCATGCTTGAATTGAATGTGGGCTTTGTTCTTTGCAGGGATGGTAGCGGTACTAACGATTCTGCTGTATCTTGGTACCGCGGTACCGATATCTTTCTTGAGGTACCGGTATGGTATCGTTTCTCAGCCTGAGGTGTACCCCTCTTCTGTACTGAGGTGCTGTGCCGCGGTATTGTACCGTGGCACTACTAGACTCAAAGAAAAGATCTACTGCAGTACTATTTTCCAGCCTCTTTTCTACTCGGAGGTGGGTTTTAGTGTCACAAAAGGTTACTCACGCTTTTTTTTTTTTTCTTTTTCCCTTGGGGTGCTCAAATCTCACGGCATAGTATTGGTTTTACAATCTACGGTATACCATGTACCATTAGTACTCTTTGAATACCGTGGTT
>SZWC01002488.1:67498-94009 GCA_023375785.1 Penium margaritaceum | reverse complement strand
AAGGCACTTGCACGCGGAAAGTTCCTGGTGGCCATTCGTTCTGTTGGGCTTCGCCCCGTGCGTGACAGTGGTTGAGTGTGGGATGTACGTTGCCGTCTCATCTGTCTGTGTCACTCACTATATTGTTGTACCAGTGCTGCACGCGTATGGACATGCGTACCATCGGGTCATGGGGGAGTGTTGTGCTTTGTGCCGTTCCTGTACAGTTTACTGTGACCACTCGGCCGTGTCCATACTCGTGCAGATCCCTGAGGCAGGCGGCCCTGGTGACACCGGCGCGACGACAGGCGGCGGACTACCCGTCTGGAGCTGACCGACCACTGTTCCAGAGCCCCAGATGTCACCGGGACTCTTTGCTGTGCCTTCTACGTCTTGCAGGCGCCTTTCGGCGGACTGGGCATGAGGCCCATTTGCATGTTTTTGCATTATATACTCGCTGTCAGTCGATGGATGCATGCATGTGACCAGTCGTTGCGTGCGTCTTTTGATTCTGCACGTCTAGGTTCAGACGGCATAGGATTCTGACATGTGTGCGCAGAGTTACGGCCAAAACAGTGGTTTTGGGCCGGTTTTAGGACAGCTCTTGGACTGCCGCGTGCGACACCCGCCGTGCGCCGCGGCAGGTATTTATGCCCTGGACCTGTCAGTTGTCATCTCTCTCTGCATTTACTAAGCTATTGAAGCTTATGAGACTTTGCGCGTCTCCCTAGCCTGATCCTTGCTGTTTCTTGCACCTGCCTGCTTGCTAGGGCGTCAGCTGACTGGACAGTGTCGCCACGTCAGCAGCAACAAGACTAGGAAGCTTCCTAGCAGTTTTTCTCAGGCCAGCTCCAAGCCGGTAGTCTGCCGCCAGTCGTCGCACCGGTGTCACCAGGGCCCGCCTCAGGGATCTGCACGAGTATGGACACGTCCGAGTGGTCACAGTAAACTCTACAAGAACGTCACAAATCACAACACTCCCCCATGACCCGATGGTACGCATGTCCATACACATGCAGCACTGGTACAAACACAATAGTGAGTGGCACAAACAAATGAGGCACAGATGCACATCCCACACTCAACCACCCTCCAAGACAAAAGATTCTGGGAGACCGCATGACGCGAACCGCATCCTCCATGGTGCGGTTCCAGCGCTCTGATACACCGTTCTGCTGGGGGGTAGAAGGAGCGGAGACCTGGTGAAAAATCCCGTGCTCAACAGTAGAAGAAGTCCATCTCGCCAAGGAACTCGCCGCCGCGATCCGAGCGGAAGGTATGTAGCGCGAGGCGGGACTGACGCTCAGCCATCACTAGCCAGAGTCGAACCGCAAGGGCGGCGTCGCTCTTCTGACGAAGACTGTAGACCCACCGCATTCGGGTAAAGTCATCAGTCAGAGTCAGAACATACCTGCCCCTCTCGGACAGAGACTCGATCAGGAGAGGGCCAAGAAGGTCCGAGTGAACCAACTCGAGAAGCCAAAGCGCTCGGGAACGAGAGTCAGGGTAGGTGCACCGGTGCATCTTCCCCTGAGCGCAAAAAAGACAGTCAGTCTTTGGTGCCTTCTCGAAAGAAGCCACGTCAAGACCGAGAGCGGGCTGTGTCCGAATGAGCTTCGACACAGTGTCGGAGCCCACGTGACACAGACGGCGATGAAGCAACCGCTGGTGTTCCGGAGATACAACACCAGTGACAAAGACATGACCGGAGGAGGAGGAAGAGCAAGGGGAGGAGGGCCGAGCGATGCGATACAGATCATCTATGACTGAAGCACGTAGGACGACACTGCGGGTGTCAGTAGCAGTCACAGTCGTTGAGTCAACGGTATGCTCCACAGAGAGACCCATCAAGGTGCAGGCACGCACAGAAAGCAAGCTGAGCTCAAGATCAGGCACAAACAACACGTCGGAAAGGTACAAGGGGCCAGACGGACCATCGAAGCATACAACCCCAACACCATGTATTGGCAAGGACTGACCAGAGCCTGTACGAACGGAACGGACAGACGTGACAGGGCCGAGAACAACAAAGTCACTGCGACGGCACGTCATGTGATGGGTGGCACCAGAATCGATGATCCAAGTGCCACCGGAGTCACGACTGGAGGACGTCACTGTACAACGAGCAATGGAACACTCGGCATCAGAGGGACGCTGAGCCGTCAGTGAGGAGGAACGATGCACAACACAAAGATGAGACTCATGAATCCACTCGGTGCAGTCAGGCCCATCATCATCACATGCTGACTGTGCTTCCCCACACACATCGTCACGAGCCACAGGAACGGACGAACAAACAGTCTGTGAACCACCCAACGATGACAACACACTCGCACCTCCCTGAAAGCGGAGCGCCAGAAGGTGGCGAAGCTCGGCGATGGTGTGGTCGCGCAGGTCCGGATCGCTGCTGCTCGCCGGTGAGGAGGCAGGAACAGCTGCATTCGTGGCCGCCGCGCGTCCGGAGGAGGATGCGGGTGACGTGCCAGACGTGGAACGGAGAGCATGAGCAGTCTGGAGCCCACGAGTGATCCGCGCCCAGTCGAGCGGCTGCTGGCACTCGATGTAGCGATGGGTGCCTCCACAGTTGTAGCAGTGTACAGAACGGCCACTACTACCACTGGATGACGACTGCTGCTGACCTATTCCACGCTTCCTATTCTTCTTCTTCCCCTGGGCGGCTGCTGCAACGCCCTGTGTCTGCGTGGGTGTAGACAGGGTCGAAGAGGAAGAGGAAGAAAAGGAAGTGATGGAGGAGGAAGAGGGAGACTGCAGGAGGGAAGATGGTGGTGATGCGATGGCTGCTGTAGCGAGGGAAGTCTCCTGATGGCCTACGGCTGCCTCGCGGGCCTAGGTCACCTGAAGGAAGAGCTGATGCGCCCAAGGAATCAGCTGTAGAGTGGCTGAGAAGGGCTCGAGGACAGCGTCGCTGTACCGTGTGAAGATGTCGGTGTACTCGAGGCGAACTCCGAGCATAATCGTACGAAGTGCCCAGAGTTGTGTGCCTCCTGAGGTCCCCAAGCGCGTGTAGATGCACATGGCGCGTCGCCAGTAATCTGCTGTAGGCTCCGCAGGCCCCTGACGGAGCGAATGGAAAGCACGAATGTGTGATGCACGAGTGGCGTGCGTCTATGCGGCCAGCAGGGATAAGGCCAGATCCCAACCTCCACGGGGATCGGCGCCGGTGCCTATGCCGACCTCGCCAAGGAAAGGGCGGAAGTCGACGACGGTCTCGCGTGGCATGGCGTAGAGGAGTCCGCGCATGGCCCGGGCTGCTGTTAGTACCTGTGCTGGGTCTGTAGGCTGGTACGGGCTGTGGTAGTAAGGCCACACTCCCTCAGAAGTAGCCCACACCTGAAACAGGATCTCCTAGCAGTCGAAGCCATCCTCACTGATGTACCGTGGAGGTGGTGCCTCAAAATCCTTGGGCTGCCGCTCCGTGGGGAGAGCAACCACAGGCTGAGAAGGACGAGAGACCGGGAAGACTCTTGGAAGAGGATGGTCACCGGGGTAGTCATGTGACAATCGTATCGGGGAAAACGGAGGCGATCGGGTGCCAGTCTGCAGCTGACGGAGGCACTCCTGAAGAACTCGAAGCTCCTGAGCCGGGGAATCATGAGTAATGCCTGGCATGAGTGGCTCATCATCCAAGAGGTCAGCAGGTGGTGGGACAGGTTGAGCGCCTGTCACGGGTGCCTGAGCCAACTGCTGGGTAGAGACCGCGACGCCGGCAGCTCCCTCAGAAACCCGCTGAGGAGCCGTGGACTAAGCACGCAGAAGCTCAGTCAGCGTGCGGATAGCGTCAGTCTGCTCTCTCTGGAGGCGACGCATCTCATCCTGCTGGCTTCGCAGGTCCTCAATGGCCTGCGAGCGTGGACTCAGTACACCAGACGAAGAGGAGGAGGGGTCGCCTGGTCCCTTCTCCTTGTCGGACAGGCTCATGTCGCCGCTCAGTATGGGGCGACAGGTCAAGTTTTTCGGATTTCAAAACCGTCAGCGTTTCTCGAGGATTTGAGACGCTGGAAACTTTTGACTGTTCGGCCAAAAATTTGGCTAAGTATGGTGCTGATGGCCAGAAATTTGGCTAAGTTTAAAAATTTCGGCAGTAAAAATTCAAGGTTGTCTAAATCAAGAGAAATTTGGACCACAGAGGCTCCTGAATGTGCTGAACATGATGGTGAAATTTTGGGTCGCAAAAAGTCGGAAAAAGTGGCAAAACATCACTTTTTTCTGTTCTGCCCGAATTTCAGCAGAAAACAAATATGCGGTGCACTTCAGTCTTTGCTGGTGGCGACAGAGCACGAAACTGAGCGTGAATAGTACCTCTGGAGATTTTGAGAGAAGAGCTTTCCAACGCACCCTCAAACGCCAAAAACGGCATTCGTTTGAAGCCAGGGCAAGCTCGTGCCGACGGGGAGGTGGTGGCTGACGCGATTTTCGTCCGCGGCTCCTCCACGTCCGTGCGGCTTCTAGGAAGTTGTACGGACAGGGGCAGCGGTGGCGCACGCTGCTGTTGTTGCTGCTGCTGCTGCTGCCGTCGAGCTTGACGGCAATGGCCTCAAGCCACTTTGGCGGCTACTGTTGCTGATGTTTCTGATGCCGCCGCCGATGTTGCTGCTGCTGCTGCTGNTGCTGCTACACTGCTGCACCCCTCCTGCACGACTCCTCTGTCGCGCAGGTGTTGCGGCCTACGCCTTGCAATGGCGCAGGTTGGTGGGTCCTCCCAGGACCTGTCGCTGTTGCTGTGTGCTGTTGCCGCTGCTGCTGCTCACTGCTGCTGCGATTGCTGCATCTCTGCTGTGCAGCACAACAAGCTCTGGCTTGTTGCTCTGATACCATGAGAAGTTTCCTAGAACCTTCCTAACCACTTGCCGTGACACTAGGCGTCAGCGCCAGGTCTGCGTGTGACAACAGTCACAAGTTTGAGACAAAACTGTAAGGGTCTGGGTTGGGACACGGACAGAGTGTCAGGAAACTCAAACTGAATACAATTGCAGAGAAAATTAACAAATGACAGGTCCAAGGCATAAATACCTGCCGCGGCGCACGGCGGGTGTCGCACGCGGCAGTCCAAGAGCTGTCCTGAAAACCGGCCCAAAACCACTGTTTTGGCTGTAACTCTGCGCACACATGTCAGAATGCTACGCCGTCTGAACCTAGACGTGTAGGATCAAAGGACGGACGCTACGACTGGTCACATGCATGCATTTATCATCAGACGGTGGACATACAATGCAAAAACATGCAAATAGGGCTCATGGTCAGTCCGCCGAAAGACGCCTGCAAGCTGTAGAAAAGACAGCAGAGAGTCCCGGCAGCATCTGGGGCTCTGGAACGGTAGTCGGCCAGCTCCAAGCCGGTAGTCCGCCGCCAGTCGTTGCACCGGTGTCACCAGGGCCCGCCTCAGGGATCTGCACGAGTATGGACACGGCCGAGTGGTCACAGTAAACTGTACANAGGGCTCATGGCCAGTCCGCCGAAAGACGCCTGCAAGCTGTAGAAAAGACAGCAGAGAGTCCCGGCAGCATCTGGGGCTCTGGAACGGTAGTCGGCCAGCTCCAAGCCGGTAGTCCGCCGCCAGTCGTTGCACCGGTGTCACCAGGGCCCGCCTCAGGGATCTGCACGAGTATGGACACGTCCGAGTGGTCACAGTAAACTGTACAAGAACGGTACAAATCACAACACTCCCGCCTCCTCTTCCCTCTCCTCTTCTCCATAGCCATTGAAGGTATGAACACGTCTATGTGTGACAGTGGCATGGACACTAGGTGTGGCCGGCATGGTCAGATTCAAGTCCGGAACATCATATTGGTGGACAAGTAGTGCAAGAAAGTCCAGACTCCGGTTCTTCATGGCAGATTAATCACACTCTGCCACACCTCACCGCTGCCTGGTCTATCCCATTGGACATGTGGGTGGCACGAAAGCTACATGTAAAGCAGGTGATGAGGTGTTCGAATGTGTCATGTCCCTATGTCAACTTTCGGAAAAGCCTGGAAGCAACATAGCGGCATTCATGGGTCACGAAGAGTACCACTATGTATGTCAGGATAACCGTCCATGTGTGGGGATTGAAGTCTGTCAGGACATTGTTGGCTGACTATATGGCAACATAATGACAGACCGTTTATGGAATGTACTTCCGATTGGACATAGACAGTGAGCTTATTGCGCACGCAACAGCGATGGTAACGACCTCACGGGGCGAGTAGCAGTGGGTCAGCTTTGCAAGCAGTAGCAATAATAGGTAGCAACAGCTAAGGCAGCGGCGGCCGGCGGGAAGTTGCGTCGTAGCTTCCCACACCCCTTGCTCCAAACAAGATAGCCCTACCCTTCTTCCCTCACACAACCACGTGGACCATAACTATGTGGTTGGAACGAGAGTGACGGCAGTCAAAACGGACAACCATGGTGAACGTGAGAGGCAATAGGGCGAGAGTGAAAGTGACGGCGGGTGGAGCTCGCTATCCGAGCCCACCCATCGGCCAGCGACGTGGGGCTCACCGGTGCCCACTCAAAATGCAAGGGGAATAACCCCTCCTAGGTCTCACAAGCCCAAAACGAACGTTTAGGCCTAAACTATGCCAGACTAAACTATCACTGGTTCACAAGTAAGACAAAACTATGTCAGCAAGCCAAAGCAGCTCAAACATGCACGAGTTTTGAGACAAGGTATGAGCACTCCAGGAGAGAACCCAACACGCGTGAAGACGATGGCTGCTCGGCAGACTCATGTCTGATCCCCCAGTCTTCCGTAACCTCCGCCTCATCAGGGGTCTGCACGGCAAAGGACGTGAGCCGAGAGGTCACACTGAGTACACAATATCACTCCCCCATGACCACACGGCAAACAAGTCCATACACGTAGCAGTACTTGCGCGAACAACAGCATAAGAGCAACGATGAGAAACAACAATGAATACAACTCAAGGGCAGAGTTCAGTTCACGACACAGGCAGGGTGCAATCCCACAGAACGAGCAGCCGCTAGAAACTCCGTACGGCTAATGGCCTTTGTTAGAAAATCAGCACGCTGCTAGTCAGTGCCGACCCACATGACCTGAATCTCACCTGAATCCACCAGGTTCCGGATGTAGTGGTACTCGACGTTTATGTGATTCGTGTGTGCATGGAACACACCAGAGTTTCCTGTGATGGCCTTTGCGCTCTGGTTATCACACCGAAGCACAACGAGGGGCATGGGCTGACCTAGCTCACGCAACAGACGCACCAACCACACACTCTCGGTCGCGCCAGCACCCAGAACCACGTACTCTGCTTCTGTGGTGCTACGAGCGATGCAATTATGCTTGCCACTGCGTCATGAGACGACTGTCCCCCCAAGGAGGAATATGTGTCCAGTGCGACTATTGCTGTCCGGACTCCACGCCCAGTCACTGTCTGTGTATCTGTCGAGGACAAGTGAGGTTTGCCCGCAGTAGTGAAGTCCTACGTGGGCAGTGGAAACAACGCACGGCACGCATCGAACTGCGGCCTCAAGGACCCGTCTGCGCGGCGCCTGAGAGAATTGTGCCAGCAGGTTGACCGTGAAGGCAATGTCTAGCCGTTTTGTCGTGGCAAGGTACATGAGCGAGCCAATGATCCGTAAGTATAGGGTCACGCCGACCAGTTCTCCTGACATTGCTGGATCATCGATCTTCAGGGCGTCCTGTCCATCTAGGGTGATCTGGGTGGACGCCATGTGCACGCCGCTGCTCGGCGAAACGCTCCCCTAGAGTGAGTGCGTATCGCTCCTCATGGACTAGGAGCATCTGACGAGGGCAATCACGGACAATCTGCATTCCTAGAATCACTACGGCCTCTATCAGGTCTTTCATTTTGTATGTTGATTGTAGCACGCCCTTGGCTGTTTCGACAGCCTTCAGGTCTGGCGAGGCGATTAGAAGGTCATCGACGTAGACCAGGATGGCCGAAAAGGGCGCAGTGGTCCGGGACAAGAAAAGCGATGGGTCCGCCACGCTCTGGACATAGCCCGCTCGCAGGAGCGTGCCGGTGATCTCCTTTTTCTAGCATGGAGGCGATTGCTTCAGGCCGTACAGTGCTTTCCACAGCTGGTACACACAAAGGCTGCGATCCTCGAACCCTAGGGGCTGGACCATGTATCTCTCTTCTTATAGTTTTCCATGTAGGAATACATTATTGACGTCCATCTGGTGGAGTTCCCAGTCGTGCTGGGCCACCTGGGACAGCAGACCCAAAGCCGTGGTTGTGCGTCCAACTCGTGCAAAGGTCTCAGTGAAGTCAATCCCTTCCACCTGAGAGAATGCCTTCGCAGTCAACCTTGCTTTGTAGCGATCAACTGTGTTGTCCGGCTTCAGCTTCTTCCGCAAGATCCACTTGGCCTGAACATCCTTTCCTCCGGGCGACAGGTCTACAACATCGTAAACCCCATGTTCCTTGATAGCCGCCAGCTCAGACTCGCATGTTGTACGCCAGAGTGTTGCATCGGGTCCAGCCAGAGCCTGATGTAGTGTGTTGGGGTCTGGTGTCACTCCCACCACACTAGGGTCTGGGGTCGCAGAATCTCCACCGTGCGTGGCCAAGGCATAGGCCGCAGACGGAGGGCCAACGGTGACAGTAGACTCTGCGGAGCCCACCGCAAGTTGACACTCGTGAGCGAGGAGAGCAAGGCCAATATCATAGCCAGGGTGGACTTCAGTGAGCCCCTGTGCGCTGAGACCTAAGGCCCTCATGCCTGGGTCCCCGCTGCACACACTGTGAGTGGGACACGGCCGGAGGCATCCACCCTCACCTCGTCGGTATGGCTCTGGTGATGGTGTAGTTAGGGCAGGTCGTGGACACTCGTCCGACACGGAAACGATTGGCAAAGCGTCAGGTCATGCCGGTGCATCAACTGGGCAGACAGGGGGTGAGGATGACACAGTCGACGCGACTGGTGACGTAGACTGTACAGGTGGTGCAGGTGATGCAGGTGACACCGATGACTCTGCCGGTGGCGGAGTTGTAGGCGACAGGGACAACACGGGTGACGCAACAAGTGACACAGACTCTCGTACTATAGGGGATGTTGACGGAACGGTGGACGCAGGGAGGAAAGGCGACACAGTCAACACGGGTGGTGTGGATGACACTGGCGATTTAGCTGGTGGGTGAGACAGACCAGACCGTCTAGGCTGACCGGGATAACGTCATCGGTCAGTCCACCCTCCCCTACGCGTGGAATCGCACCACACCCAGGGGAATGCGACTGCGGGGTGCCTCCGGCAGGCAGATCTCTAAAGGAGAGACGCTCGAAGAATAGGGCGTCTCGATACTCCACAATGCGACGCTGACTGGGGTCCCAAAACCGCCAGGCCTTAGAGCGTGAACCCACGCCTACGAACACACAAACGCGGCCTCTAGGGGAGAATTTGGACCCTTGCTGTTCTGGTGTGAACCAGACGCAAGCAAGCGACCCCCACACCCGCACGAGCCGGAGGTCGGCACGACGTCCATGCCACAGTTGGTACGGCGTGTGTGTGTTCGGGGAGGGGCCGTGAGGGATCCTGTTCCAGACCCATGTCATGTAGGCCATGCCCTCGAATGCGAATGCTTCAGGCATGCCACTGTCCACCCACATGGAGCGAACGGCATCCTCCATGGTGCGGTTCCAACGCTCAGACACACCATTTTACTATGGCGTGGCTGGGGCAGAGAGGTTGTGAAACACTCCCACTTCGGTGAAGTAGTGGTCAAGATCGCCCATATATTCACCGCCCCAATCAGAACGAAAGTTCACGAGGGTATGGCCGGACTGACGTTCGGCCATGACAAGCCACGTTCGCACAGCAAGTGCAGCATCGCTTTTCAGTCGTAGACTGAAGACCCACCGCATGAGGGTGAAGACATCCGTGATCGTCAGGATGTAACATCCTCTGTCATCCTGGAACTCCACGGGGACAGGCCCCAGGAGATCAGAGTGGACCAGCTCAAGGTGCTTAAGGGCCTGTGAGTCGGACAGGGGGTATATGGCATGGTACATCTTGCCTTGTGCGCATTGCAGGCAATCGGTCTTGGGCGGCTCCTCAAAGGACGATGCATCAAGACCGAGCGCATGTTGGGTGCGGATCAGACGATCTACGGCATCCAAGTGGACAAGGCACAAGTACCTATGTAGTAGACGTTGATGCTCAGGCAACAACATGCCTGTTATGAATACTCGTGTAGTGGGGGATGCAGTAATGGTGGTTGACGTGGGGCAGCTGGAGACATGGTACAA
Organism: Penium margaritaceum; assembly: GCA_023375785.1. Classification (NCBI taxonomy): domain Eukaryota; kingdom Viridiplantae; phylum Streptophyta; class Zygnematophyceae; order Desmidiales; family Peniaceae; genus Penium; species Penium margaritaceum. The sequence goes on along the minus strand of SZWC01002488.1, from coordinate 83,794 downwards.
GTCTCCCACTGCCTTGCCACAGAGCACCATTTCAGCGGTGGTGAAGACGGAGACAGTGGCATCCTCACCTGTGAATGCCACACTGAGACCCATCCATGTCTAGGCACGTCCGGACAGCAAGCTGAGTTCTAGGCCAGGCACATAAAACACGTTTAAAACTTAAAACGACCTAGACGGTCCATGGAATTGCACGACACCTTCACCCTGAACAAGAACCTCATGCCCAGCAGCCGTACACACAGACTTCACAGAGCCAACAGGGCCAAGGACCACAAAATCACGGTGACGACATATCATGTGATGGGTGGTACCCGAGTCTAGGATCGAGGTAGCATCTGTCACACGCTCGGGCGACGTGACTGAACAGCTGCCAACAGTACATACGTTGGATAGGGGTGACTCAACAGACAAGTACCGAGTCGTACAGGCGACATGCACTTGCGACTCATCAAGCCGCGATAGGTCGTCGTCACCTGTGCATACTGCGGCGAAGACAGTTGACAGACCAACATCATCACGTACAACAAACGACTCCACTGACTCAACAGCGCATTGTGCCCCACCGCCACCATCACGAATGCACGTCACAGACTCGAAAGACCTAAAAGTGGAATCCCTCGGCTCAGTCAATGCACTCGCACCTCCCTAAGTGGTGAGTCGGAGAATCTGGCGGAGCTCGGCGATGTCACCGGCCTGGCTCGCCAGCTGCTGCTCCAAAGGTCTCAGGCCGTTGGTGCTGTCTTCGGCTGCATCTACTCCTGGTGGAGACTGTTTCTCAGTTGCTACAGCGGTGTGGACAGAGGCGCGCTGCTCGAATGCCTGTTGTAGCCCTTGCGCGATCTTCATCCAGTTCTTGTGGAGCTTGCACTCGATGTAGCGGTGTGCTCGCCTGCAGTTGTAGCACTCCCACTGTCGTTCCCGAGTCGGCCTTGAAGCCGTCTGGTCCTTGCCAACCATGCCATCCCTCCTGTTGTTCTTTCCCTTCTTCCTTTGAACTGCCGCAACTGAACTAGCTTTTGTTGTGGTTGTCATCCTTGGCAACGACCACGGAAGGGAGGAAAGGGGGACGGTACGTGATGTCTGCACTGTTGTGATAGCTTCGGCTGACGCGCCATGACGGACGTCATTTGCTGCTCCAACTCCTACCACGTGTAGGAAGTCCTTTGTGGCCCATGACAAGAGGAGGACTCTGTCAGCCATCCCCTGAAGGCTGCTCAGGCTGAAGTTGTCAAATGTCTTGGCGTACTCGCACCGATGCCGATTCTGATGGTGTTGAACGCCATGCGTTGGGCCGGTCCGTTCTTCCCCAGGATCCTGTAGAGCCGCATCGCCCGCCACCAGTAGTCGGTTGGCACCTCGTGTCCGCCCCAGCGAAGGAAGTTGAAGTCTAACAGACGTTGTGATGTTGTTGCCATGGTAGCTCCTTCAAAAAGAGTGGTCGCCACCTTCCATGCCTGGAGTAGATCAGCTTCAGCTCCAGTGCGAGGATCACCAAGGAAGGGTTCAAAGTTGAGGGTGTACTCCTCCGGGATGGCCTTCAGCAGGCCATAGGCGGCGCGGGCGGCGGTTGCCGCCTGCTGGGGATCTGTCGTCTGATACTGGATTGTGTAGTACGGGTACACCCCCTCACGGACTGCCCACATTTGGTATCATGGCTCCCATGTGGCGTAGCTGTCATCCTGCCGGTAGGCGGGAGGTTCTGTCTCAAACCACTTGGGTGGCTTTTTCGTCGGCAATGCTGCCGAGAAAGCTTGTGCTGGTGACGGTGACGGGGGACCTTCCTCCTGCCCCAGACTCATGCGAAGCAGTTGGTCCTCTAGGGAAGCCGGGTCTGTAGTTGTCCTAGGCACGTTTCTAGGGCTTACTTTGCCGATTGGTACTCCTTTGCGCCCTTAGCGGGTTCGAGACCGCTTTTTGAGCTGAGCAAGGTGCAGGCGTAACATGCCTTCCTCGTCACTAGTATCTGAGTCTGACTCTAGAAGGTTGTCAGACAGATTGGCGCCGAACGCTCCTAACGTTGCATCGACATCGGTTGCAACTGCACTCTCGACTGTTTTAACCCAAAAATGGGTAAAATGACGAAGGCGGTAATACCAGCGTCCATAGTGGAGCCGGCAATGTCGATTCCGATAGGTGTGTCCTTGGGCATGACGCTGAGTGATGAACGCAGTCGGAAATATTTCGGCAGCGTTCACCCCGCCCCAATGGGCGTGGAACATGTGACAAGGCCTTTTTCAGCCTGAAGACCGCTGTTGGACCCCCCCACGATGCTGAAAAAATTCGGCAGTGTTTCCCCTGCCCTAGTGGGTGTGGGTAACTTGACGAGGCCTTTTTCCACCTAAAAAGCCGCCGTTGGACCCCCTCCACGCTGTCGGAAAATAATTCGGCAGCGTTTCCCCCGCCCTAGTGGGCGTGGGAAATCTGGGATAGGCTGTAAGATTACCTGTGGGTACCTGAACTACCCCCATCCAATCCAGGAAGAGAGGGGAGTCCAACCAGAAGGGGGAAGGGTATACCAAAGAAGGTTTGAAGGCTGTTGCTGCTGCTACCGCTGCTCTGCTCAGCTGCCACTACTGCTTCTGCTCTGCGTAGTGGTGCTGCGGCTTGGCCAATGTGGCCGAGCTGATGCGCCACTGCCGCTGCCACTGACGCTGCCGTTGCCACCATCGCGGCTGCTGTTTCACACGGCTGCTAATGCCGTTGCTGCTCCGTGCAGCAGCAGATTGCCGCAGCTGCTTCTGCGAGCCCTCCCATGACTTTGTACTTCTCATGCGCGATGCGACAAGAGTTGGCTCGTCGTGCTCTAATACCAAAACAAGATAGTCCTACCCTTCTTCCCTCACACAAACACATGGAGCACAACTCTGTGGTTGGAACGAGAGTGATGGCAGTCAAAACGGACAACCATGGTGAACGTGAGAGGCAAATGAGCGAGAGTGAGAGTGACGGTGGGTGGAGCTTGCTATCCGAGTCCACCCATCGGCCGTCAACGTGGAGCTCACCGGTGCCCACTCAAAATGTAAGGGGAATAAGCCCTCTTAGGTGTCACAAGCCCAAAACGAACGTTTAGGCCTAAACTATGCCAGACTAAACTATCACCGGTTCACTGGTAAGAAAAAACAGTGTCAGCAAGCCAACGCAGCTCAAACATGCACGAGTTTTGAGGCAATGTATGAGCACTGCAGGAGAGAACCCAACACGCGTGAAGACGGTGGCTGCTTGGCAGACTCATGTCTGCTCCCCCAGTCTTCCGTAACCTCCGCCTCATCAGGGGTTTGCACGGCAAAGGACGTGAGCTGAGAGGTCACACTGAGAACACAATATCAGCTCCATCAGTCGAGGAGATTGTTGACTGACGAGCTCGTCCATTGACGAGCCCATCAATCGACGAGGGCGTCGATCGACGAGCTTGTCCGCCCTGTAGGTTTGAGCTTGTTCACCCAAAAGAAAAAAATATTGGTGTGGGTGTCATCGACCGATGTTAACCTCTGGACTTGCTGCACACATATCACCCCTTGCAGGTGCCTGACGATTTGCTCAACAGTTGATGGCGACCCATCTGTTGTTGTTGGTTTGCTGGTGATAAAAAAGACAGTGTGGCAGTCACATGGATGGGCTGCCGACAGGTTGGGGCCAGGCAATCATTTAGATGACTCAGAAGACAATCGTGCAAGATTTGATTGAAGTATGGCAGTCTGCACTTGCATCACGCCAGCACGACTTCTACTCCCAACCGCCAGTGCTCGCCCATGGTCTTGTCTTTTCCACATGGGTTGTGCGGTTCAGTGCTTGGGCATAGGGGGAATAACTCTTGGAGTATTACTTCCCTTCCGACCATGCTTCCAACCCTTCTTTTGTGCTTTTTGCCTTTGAGTCTGCACGTGCTGTGCGGGCTCTCATCAAAGTCGCGCATGAACACCTCACTGATGATGTCAGCACATACAATGCCGATCCAGCTATACGCACTGTCCCAAACCCCATCGGTATACGTGCATTTCTGTGTCGTCGTTCCACCATCACTGGTCAGGTGGTCCAAAGCGCACCAACTTGCTAGGTCAACATCATACAGATGCACGCTGATGAAGCCGCAGGCGTCTCATGGGCCCATGGCATCAAGCTCCTTCGTGAGCTTGGAGATGCTGCCCTGGGTGAGCTCCCCACTATCCTCACCATGGTAAATGGCCAGATCCGTGAGTTATCTTTCCTCCTATGTGAGGTCATTGCTGATGAGCTGGTGTGTCTTGTCGCATAGCCCGTTCTCCCAAAGTCCTCACCTGGGGTTGGTACCCTATGGGACTTCGTCTCGAAGCCTCTTGATGCTTGGTGGACTAGCCTGAAGAAAAGACGCTGCACCACTCTGCTGTCAGTGGTGTTGTTACTCTTACTACCTCTGTTACGCCATCCCCTATCGTCTATTCTTCCTCATCAGCCTCGACTGTAACAGCAGCAGCACATGCCATGTAGGGACGCGGCTGTGGCAAGGGAAAGGACAAGAAGGAGAAAGAAAAGGAGGATGATGCCTCTTTTGCTGATTGGCTCCGTCATTTTCTGGAGCTGTGGCTTGGACAAGCACAATGCCCGCAAATGACGTGCGCCTCCTGATGACGCCCGTCTAGCGGCTGCGATGCGAGCCCACTGGGCCCGCACTGCTCGTTCATCCTTGTGTGCCTCGTGTTCCAGCTCGTGTCCCAGCCCCAACTCCCCTGTATCGCACGCTCACTCCTCGACTGGAACCTCCTTTGCTCTCCCCTCTCCTTATCCATGGAGTGGCCTCCACCCTATGGTGTGCCATCCTCCATTGGACCACCTTCTTCTGCCTACTCAAAGCCACCTTGGTACCCGCATGCCTACCCATCGCAACCGCCATCTACTACTCCATCCGTCTCCTCCCAACCAGTCACACCAGCATCCACTCTGGGCGAACTTCAGCTGGAGCAGTCCCTTAGTCACCTATTACGCCACCGCGATCAGGGAGGTGAGAGTGTGAATGCACGCCCCAGAGGTCATGTGTTTTAGTGTGACGATGTCTTACGTGGTGACCCGTTCGGGGGGTTTCACCGGAGAGAGCTTGCGTGCGTCCTGTATATTGAAGTATGGCAGTCTGTGACCCTTAATCAATGTCTTGACGCCTGTGGCCAGCTCTCTTTGTCTATTCCAGTTGTTGGCATTATCACCACTTGCGGTGTTCTACCGCCTGTTCGAGTGCCCGGTGGCTTCTGGATCCTTGATTCTGGGGACACCCACCACGTGACCTCCGTTTGTGCCGCGTTCGTTTCTCTCGGTCCAGTTGGCTCCATTCATTTTGTATTCATTTTGTACGCACTGGCTCTGGTCAGATGCTCTCTGCTCGGGTTGTTGTTGTTCGTTTTATTTGTCTCGGTGGTGATGTCTTCCTGCTGGACGTGTTGTACGTTCCCTCTCTCAAGGTGAGCTTGTTTCCTACCACTACTCTAGACGAGGGTATGGACTTCACTACCAATTGTGGTTTTGACACGGTCTCGTTAATTCTAGCTGGTCACGTTGTCCTGTGTGGTGTGCGCTGCGAGTAGTGTATCACGTCCCTCTGTTCTCTCCAGTCTCTTCTCCTGTAGGTAGTGTCCTTGTCCACATTGCTTCCTCTCTCACCGGAGCATGCTCGCGTGTTGCATCATCACCTCAGGCATGTGCATACCGACGCTATCATCAGCATGCTCCGTCTCTAGCCAGCTCTTGGTCTTGACCATGCCTCATTCCCGCCCCCTTGCATGTCTGACTGTCTTGACTGTGCTGAGGGCAAGATCCACCACTCCCCTTTCTCCTCCTCTGATAGGAATTCCATGCATCCCCTTGAACTTGTGCATGCGAATGTTATGGAGCCACTGCCTCATGACTTCCTCGGCGGCCAGGGTCGTTATGTCCTGTGCCTTATCCATGATTTCTCTCTTCATTGCCATATTTTTGCTCTTTGTCAGAAGAGCGATGTCTGTCTTATTCTCGACTCCTGACTTGTTCATGCTGAACGGGCGTGTCAGCAATCTCTATGTGTGTTTTGCAGTGACCGCCGCGGTGAGTTTATGGGCCCCACCGCTCGCGTTCGCGCATCCCATTGGGTCCATGCTGTACTGACCGCCACTTACACTTCCCAGAAAAATGGGGTGTCCGAGCAGTGGAACTGTTCGGTTCCTGATGGAGTGTCTTCCCTGCTCTCTGATTCTGGTATGTCTCCTCTCTTTGCCTTTGTGGCCATGAGCTACATGACTTTGGTTTGGAACCGTGTGCCGCACACTTCCCTTCCCTGGTCTGCAACTCCGTTTGAACGCTGGCATGGCCGTCGTGCTGACCTGTGCCTTGCTCGTGTGTAGGGTAGCATTGCCGCTATCTACCTTCCAGGCGACGTTCGATATGGGAAGTTGTCTTCACGTGGTTGCCTCTATCCCTTCCTTGGAGTCTCTTCCCAGTCAAACGCTTGGCGCTTTTGGAATCCCAAGCGTCAGCGTGTAATTGAGTCGCACCATGCCCTGTTTTCTTAGTCAGTTTTTCTCCGTGACCTGAACCGCTGTGCCTCATTGTCCTCCCTCTCTCGGCTCTTCTGCTTGGAGAGGGATCCTTCTAGTGCAGCCGCACAGCGCCTGCTCCGTAGTCCTCTGCAACAGTTTATCCGGTCCCCATGTCGTCGCCGTCATCTGACGTGCCCTAACCTCCTAGAATGCACACTCTTTCACCAACAGAGTCGTCCTTGTCAGCTGACGCTCCCTCATCCCCTGCATGTCTCCTCACCATCTTCAGCATCCTCTCTTGAGTCATCTCCCATCTCTCGGCCTGTCCCACCGACTGTGCCTCTCTCGTCCCCAGTCATCGTCACACCTGTGACCTTGGCAGCACCCCCCACACCGGTGTCCCAATTTGTTCGTGGGGGGCGACTGCGTGCATTCCCTGCTCATCCTAATACTAGTGGCTGTGCTCGCACTGGACCCTCTCACTTGTCCGCCTCCACGTCTCAACCATGCTGAGAGACTATCCTTCATCCTTCCGGCCTGGACGCCCTTTGGCTGACCACTGGGGTTGTTCAGCCCAACACTGGTCTTGGATATGCCTTCATTGCCGGTGAGTTCTAGTGTGTTATTGAGGAATATATGGCAAGCTATGTTGCCGAGTGTCACGCCCCTACCGGAGCACTTACACTACCACCAGAGCCCCACACGGTACATCAGGCGCGTGAGTCTCTTGACGCTATTCTGAAGGAGGCAACAATGAATGAGGAGCTCGATGCTTTGGACGAACAATCCGTCTACAAGCTTATGGATCTCCCATCCGGCCGTAAAGCTGTTTCTGCACGTTGGATCTTCCAAGAGAAGTGAAAGCCTGATGGTACAGTGGATCACTAAAAGGCTCGTCTCACTGCGAAGGAGTTCTCTTAGATCCACGGCGTTGATTTCGTTCGGATATTTGCGCCCATGGGGTGGTACACTACAACGAGGGTGGTCCTCATTTTTTCGCTCACCACAAATGGGAATTGAAGCAAATGGACATGAACAACACATTCCTACACGGATGTTTAGAGGATAAGATTTACATGGTACAGCCGCCAGGATTCACCGATGGAACTAAGAGGGTGTGGCGGCTGCAAAAGGCTCTCTATGGCTGGAATCAGTCGTCACGCTGTTGGAACCAGGAGATTACCTCCACCCTCAAGAAGGGATGGTACCAACGCAGTACAGTTGACCCTGCATTCTTTGTGAGCCCGCTGTTTGCACCCTTTGTCCTGATTCTGGTGTACATCGATGACCTACTAATTGCGTCACCTAGCGCCTCAACAGTACGCTGAATGAAGGCGTTGTTGCAGAACGTGTACAAAATGAAGGACCTCGGCCCTGCTTGTATCTCCTAGGGATGGAGATTAAGCAAGACCGTCAGGTACACACTCTTCATTTCCACCAGGCTGCATATATGCATAGCTTGGGGGATAGATTTGCATCCCTTCTTGACTCTGTGCTGACTGCCTCAACGCCGATGATCCTTGCCGTTCAGAGGCTGCTTAAGTAGCTGGACGTATCTAGGCTGGGGGAGCGGGTGGATGTCACTGATTACCTTCATGACATGGGCTCCCTCATGTATCTTGCCACAAACACAAGGACGGACATGGCCTTTGTAGTAAACGTTTTGGCACAATTTTCTAGTGTCCACGGTTGCATCACCTAGAGGCTGCAATGCGTCTGGTGCGCTATATGTTCTCCACAGTACGGGTTGGAATTTGCTACAGTGAACAACCCTCTCTTGTTATTGACGGACACACAGACAGTGACTGGGCTCATGATGTTGATGCTCGCAGCCATATGGGGAACATATTCCTTGTTAACGGGGCTATGGTGTCCAAAAAAAATGGAAAGAATGGGTGTGTGGCACGGAGCTCGAGTGAGATAGAGTATGTAGCGCTTGGTGCCGGCATGATTATTGCTGCAATCTTGCTCGCGTATCCATGCCCTCTACGCTCGATTGGTTGGGGAGCATTGTTGTCACACCGTTTGAGAAGGACCGTGTGCCACTGACTGTCCCATCCAGTACCACATCCATACCTAGTACGTCTATCTCTTGTGTCGTGTCTGTCTCACGTAAAATTCTTTTGTCAAAAGATTCATCTTTCTCCTTTGTGTCGCGAGCTTCACCTCCACTCTCTTCGCATGATCCTTATTCATCTCAACTTCCTTTCTTGCCTTCAACAACTCTGGCTACCTCTCCATATCCATCATTGCGTAACACTATCCCATCCGCGATGTCACTCATTACTTCATCTTATTCTTGAACAGTAGCGTGATCACCCATACACTCATTTGAACACATGTATTTGTGCACATCTTCTGTTTTTTCCCAGTCAAGTGTACCTAAAATCAAGACTTTAAGTTACTTTGTCATGTTTGCATGCTAGATCAGAAGCCACTCACTCCCCGCTTGACCAGGTAGCACGAATCACCCATCTCCAACACCTTTTGGCATGAATTCATCCAGTTCCCACATCCCCCCTTCCTCTCACCAGTCTCAATGTCCTCATCCTTGCTGCTTCTCTCGTTTGGTCCAGTACTAGTCTAAGGTATTCCATGATCACAATGGAGTGTTACCACGCCCTTGAGTCAACCATGTCGGGTCATCCTTCCAGCTCTCATGCTAATGGTGTCGCATCCAGTCTGCTCTTCGACCAAGAACAGTGCACCAGGCCAATAAGGCCTCTGATGTAGCATTGTGGGAGAATTCCATGTGGGAGGGACTCTCCCTCCAAGGTTGCAAAGCAGTGGTCACACGCTGGGTGTATCAGTGAAAAAAAAAAAAACAGATGGCACCATTGAGAGGTACAATTCTTGTGTCATGACTTAGGGCTATCCCCTAGGTCCCAAGTGTGGACTTTACGCCCATCAACAGTGCTCTCTTGAGCCTGGTAGAAGATGATGAATGGTAGATTCATCGCGTGGATGTTAAGAATGATTTCTTCCATGGACAATTTTATAAGGAACTTCACATGGTCCAACCTCCAGATTTTAATGATGGATTAGGCTAAGTCTTGTATCTATGCATAGTCTTGTATGGGCTCATTCAATCCCCATAATGTTGGAACATCAAGATCTCCTCCACTTTGGAGAGAGGAGGTTCTTAACATACCACAGTCCACCAAACACCGCTTGTCAATGATCCACCTGCTCCCTTTCCGGCTGTGCTCATTGATGTTGATGAGTTGCTTATTGTATCTCCTAAGGCTGAGGCTATGAGGGTGGTAGAAATTCTATTGAAGTCAGCTTGCAAGGAGAGAGATAAATGGAAAACTTCATCAGTGAAAATGCTGATTACCCCTTATTTTTTTACCCATGACCCTCATATACCCTTCCGTCGGAACAAGACGCCTCATTCATCCCTGCCTCAAGAAAATAAACCCCATTTGTCCCTGTCTGGCAACAATAAGCCCTATCCACCCCCCCGTTTTCACCAGGCTTAAACAGCCACGCATGTTGCTGCTTAAGCATGGCATTCGAGCAGGCATGCCATGCTTGAATGCGGCCCTCCATCGCGGCCATCGTGATAGAGGGCCGTGATAGCATCAAGGGGTGGAGGGTGGGATTGCCAGCCAACGTCCTTCAGTCGGCACTTCGTCAACCGCCGCCACCCTCCCCCCTGCCACTCGCAGCCCACCAGCCCACCTACCCGCCCGCTGATCGAGGCCCTCGTGATTGAGGGCCGTGATGGAGCGGGTAGCCGGTGGGCTGCCGGGAGGCGACGGGAAATAGGGCGTGACTTTGCAGGGGATTCCGGCCACCGGAATCCCCGCTCCATTAATAAGGAATCAAAAAATCCTTTTTTTTCTTTTCCATTTTTTTCAACTTGATGCCCTCGTTTAAGATACAAAACTATGGAAAAACCCATTCCCTAAATGAACCCATGGTTTTAGGTTTATATTTTTGCGCAGGCACCTACCGAGCGACGCGGTAGCGTTGTCCAGCAGGTTCCCTTTCAACGCATGGGGAGTCTCAAACCCCTCCATGTAAAATCCCCACAAACCACTCGCAAAAATCACAAACCCTTACATTAAGGAGCTTTTTATTACTGGGTAAAAAAATGTGACTTCAGCAGTTGACTCTGCATCCATGCGACATCAACATGCTATATTTTGACAAACGAGAGGGGTATATCATTGATTTTCTACGCCTAAAAACTCACGTCCATGTAGAAGGGGCAAATCAGGCTTTTTGTTACGAGGTTGGGGCAAATCAGGCAAATTGTTCCGCTGTAGGGACGAATGAGGCTTATTGTTCCGATGTAAGGAGGGGATCAGGATTATTCTCCGTAACGAGGGATATATGGTCATTCCGCCCAAACTTCATTGATCCATGATATGTTGTGACAAAATTTCTCCCAGGCAGTTTTAAAGTTGCGATGGAGTTTACAACCTCGTCACCAAGTCCACGATGTAGTGAACGAGATGAACATGCTGCCTCTTATAGGGCTCTCAACGCCTTCCATGGTACTGTTTTGGCAACTAACTTGGCAAAATGGAGTCATTCAGCACCATCTTTTCACACATATTGTTTTTATTCCCTCTATATAGAGATAGTTGGGACATGATGGAACACAATACAGATTTCCTGTGGTACCACATTTATCTCCTCATGATTGGTGGGTAGAGCGTGCTACCGTAGCATGACATGCCTACTCTAATAGTGTACTGTCATGACAGCACAACTCGCATAGACTAGTCTCAGCATAGGCTCTTCTACCCAAGGAACAGGTGCAAGCCTTGGATTACAGTTCCTCATGGGATCTGTATGTTGTGATACACATTCATGTTATTTCGTCAATCAGCAGGTGCATGCTTACATTGTAAAGAAAAAATATTATCATTTTCTGCATCCTCCTAGAAGGCCAAAAAGTGACAAGGCCCATTTGGGTGTGGCACATGTTCTTGACCCAAAGCCACGTCTGAGACAAGGGTGAGATACAAAACTGTATAAACCAGATTCAAAAGGGATTGGGACATATTTTTTCTAAGGTGAATGCACAAGAGCTAGAGTGGAAGTAAAGTTTGCTTCAACAACACTCCAGGACAGCTCAAGGCAAGAATAATTGGATCATTGGTGGTGTAGATATCATTGTGAAAAGAATAGGAGGCAGTGCTGGCCACAATCACCACATATGTTCATGATTTTTTTTTGTTGTTGATTTAAGCAGGTCCTCATCTTTACTATCTATGCTGCTGTTAATGTTGTCGATTCACAAGCCACAATCCCAGCATGCATTTTGGTGCATGTAGGAAAGGAGTACCAAGGGCCGTAGACAATGTGGTGATGCTAGAGTTGGAAGAGGCTATGCAAATGCGTTATGGGGGAGGTGTCAATATATCGGGTGGGCATCCTCCTTGAGAGCCAACCTGAAATTTTTGTGCCTAAACCCGGCTTTGGATCACCTTTTGGTCTTAGATGTGATGATTTTTATCCCCAGGGATCTGGCCCAGGCAGGGCATTGGCAGAGCGGGCGAGAGCTGCCTGTGAGTAGGCGGTTCGGGTGAAGACTCGAAGTATGCGCTGTGGCGGGAACTTGAAGAGAGGGGTCTGCTAGAGGTTGGTTTCTTGGATATGGAGACATTGGGGGCATTCTCATATGGCCTCTGCAGGGCTGAAGATGTGTGTGGATGTGGCTCACTAGAGCATGGTACAACAAGGTGATTCAATAAGGGGCGGCAATCCCTACGCGAGCATACCTAAGCCAATGGCTGGGAGTGACGCTTGAGGCCGATGAGGCTGTTGAGTCTACTTCGTTAGCTGCTACACTTCTGCCCTCTTCATCAGGTTCCACATGGAGTAACCATGCGTGGGCTCCTCGTCGAAAATTTCTTTTGGCCTTGTAGAGCAAGACGGGTGTTGTGCATTGTCGTGTTATGGTCACTGTAGCGTTTTCTGTTTCTTCCTGCTCTGCTACTTGGTATAAATGCCAGTATATTAACGGACACTCGGTAAGATGCAGGTGTCATATTATTCTACTATTATTGATATAGATCGCTTCAGTGGTCCAGTCCAATTGTGGATTGTGCTATTACAGGAACACTTGTCCGAGGATGGTTTTGTGTTTGCTCGTTTGGCAAGTCCTAGAGACCGCTATACCCTGCAGTTCCTTGATTTATTGTCAGTGAGGTTTGTAAAATCTACAATTTTTCAGTTGGTCGTGAACATTTTTTCCCCTCATATGTCCCTGGTTTGGTCTTTGAATCTAGATTCTGACCATCTCATTGCTGATGAAGTGTGAGAGGATCCCCATGCAGCAACATAGGTCCCGTTTTGCGACTTGTGCATCCCCTCACTTGTAACTCTATAATACGAGGAACACTCATAAATGGCATTGTGAATTGTTCTGATAAGTGGTCATTCTGCAAACATTTCTTCTACCAAATAGGAGCTTTGCCTTCTACTCATCCCCTCTCTTGTTTTTATGCTCCCCAGATTCTTCTATAGCTTCCTCCCTTTTTCGCCTGGTGTTGACGCTTTTGACATTCGTCTGAGATATGGCCCAACATAGGTCGAATGGAATCGCCGGTCCTCCTGATTCACGACAAAAATCTGCATCGGACTAGAGGTCGCCATCAAATGTAGCTTTCCAAAATAATTGTGACTTTGGTGACACAAACCGTTGGATTCTTACATCAGAGTGTTCTAGTCGGCGTTGTTGATCCGATCAGCTATCACAATCATTATAAGAAGGTCGTTCTAGAATCCAATCATTGCCATCGCTCGCTGCATGTCATATTTGAGGTTGTAATGAAAAGAGGGTTCCTTTGTAGTGATTTCAGTGCTTGAGTTGATTTCCTTGAACTCTTGTGTAGACTCTGCCACGTTAGACTGTCAACGTATGCGTTCTAGCTTGTTCCGTGCGTCAGACTTCTTGTTCAGATGTACAAAACATGTAAGATGAGTGCATGCAAATTCCTTGAATTCCTATGATGGATTCAGTGAGTTTTGCCATGAAAGATTAATCAGCCTGAGAGTTAAAATACATGTAGTCCACAATGTGAGGGTTGTCGCGAGTCGTTGATCCGAATCCACTGATCTTTTGCTACCATGAGATGTCATTTGGATTAGACTCCCAACCTAAAGCCGTGCCACACAAAAGCGAGGTTGTAACTTCAATAGTTGATCCCAGCACTGGTGAAGTACACCTCCAAACTGGTAAGCCACATGCACATCATTCATCCTTTTGGATTCGCGAGATCGAACCGTGCGGAGAGCGATGGCCAAATTTGCGGTTCAATCGACACCTGGGTACTTCTCCCAGCGATAACTGTAACCAGCACTCTCAAATTCTGTAACTTCCTTAATGAATCGCTGACTTGTTGGAGAAAATGGTTGTTTAGGCTCTTGAGTGCGGACACTTCTTTTGGTACAATTTGTCATTGATGTGTGCTTTTCGGACGTCGCCTCCTGCCATTGTGCAAGGTGTTTAACCAGGGGGCATCATTGGAGGAATAAGATTCACCTAATAAGTGGGTCACTAGATTGGCCGTCAGGTTGATGGTACCATGCCAATCCCTGCATAGCCTGTCGTTGTTGCCACTTGGGCCGTTTGGAAAGCGTCGTGAATCGCTTGTTGTTGTCCCTGGATCGTTGAAGTCTTCGCTAGGTTACCACTGCTCATCGCAAGGTGCAATTTCTCATTTCACCGTCATTGTTGGAAGGTTTGCAAACATTTGGACGATAGAGATGCGTGGAGGACAAATGCAAGGTTGTCGCAAAGGAGTGAAGTCTTTGGTTGCACCTAAGGTACCTTTGTGCTTTGGTACCAGGTTTTGCACCAAGCAAAATGTAGATGGTGAATATTTGGGAGTTGCGGAGCAAAAGATTATTTGGAAAATTTCGACGCTTATGTAATTTACAAGTAGTTGTGAGTGTGCCTTTATTAAAAGTTGACTTGCTGCTTGAAGGAAGTGTACTGGGAAGTCTAGGAGGTTTTGAGAAAATTGAAGCGTGCCTTTATTAAAAGTTGAGCGCTGCCAAGAAGCCGACTAGAAAGCATTAAAATATTGACATGCTTTTCGATAGGTCTCTCACACCTTAAGGAAGGTGGCCAGACGTGTCAAAATATTTTATAGCGCAATACTAAAGGTTGAGGCAGCCGGCTTAATGCTAGCGGCTGAAAGTCACAAAAATCTGGAATTCGACGGTGAGCTGCAAATGGACTGAAATTAACGCCTCCTCGTGAACATTTCAGACATAACATCGAAGATATGATGGCAAGCAATGAACATAGATGAATTTGTTCGTGAATTAAGCTAGCGCCAAATTCTGAACTCAAATGAACATCTCACCTCGTGGGCAGCCCTAAGAATAAGCTTTCAACGACCCATGGAAAGAATCCCCTGTGCTTCATTTTTACATTAGGTATAAATTGGCATATGACCGTTCAAAATAAAGGATGATATTAGATATTGAAAGGGAAAAATTAATCATAAATTACAGAAAGTCCTCTGCTTGAATCACCTTGATGGCAAAACGATAGTTCATGCGTGCATGTCCGCCCATAACTTCCAACATGGTAACCAAGTTTGATACTATAGGGTGTGAGTGATATATATTATCTAATTCTTGCAACCTTCAGCGGACCATCCCCTCGTAGAAGGATGGAGCATACAACTGGATGACCTGGCTAATCCATCCTGAAGTGTCGTAATATGTTGCATAATGTTTCAGGACCCGGGTCGAATCCACTCCGTGTTCCCCCTGCACTGGAGCTCAGGTGCATTGTTCGATCCTGAGCGCGAATGCTGGCGATGGGTGAATCCGCGTGGCGCGCTCCTTCCCCTGCTGCTGCTGCTGGGCTGGAAGTCTCCACTGTCTTGGGACTGGGGGAGCTGGAAGACCGTACGAACATATGCGAGTGCTCACAAAGCCGACATTGGGGTGCGGCCCTTGACGTCCATTGGGAGATAGGCTGGCTAGCTGTGGTAAGTGAAGTCTTCTGCCAACAGCCTCCACCGTCCCATAGCTTGCCAGGCCATGCTCGCTGGCAGCCCTGGCCACCTCCACGCCGTGGAGATGGCCTGGGTGGGTGCCCCGCCGTCGTGCCAGCCAAGCCCCCACCGCACACTCGCAACCGCGCTGCCGTCCTCTCATCGAGGTCGCCTGGCAGTGCCGTCGGCCGCCTGTGTTCCTCGACGCTGCGAGGTCAGGGGATCCCCAGTCACCCCCAGCCTGGCAGCCCGGAACAGCAGCGGCAGAGCCTTGTCCTCGCGGCGGGAAGGTTCCCGGAACCGACTGTGGCAGCACCAGCAATGGCAGTCCCACCCCTTGTTGCCTAGAGCGCAGCTAGGCGTGGAGAGTCAGGCTGACGTGCAAGCGGAGGCGGAGGAAGAAGAGGCGATAAGGTATGCGGCCCTGGAGACGTGGCTCATGGAGCGAGCGGAGATGTCCGCCCCAGGCGCTCTCTCACTGTCCGTGAAACCGGGCAAGGCGGAGGGGCTGCTGCGGTTGGGCCTTGTGCGGCAACAGGGGCAGAATGCGGAAGGAGGAGAAGCAGCGGCAGGAGTAGGAGGGGGTTCAGAGTATGGGTTGATCGCCACGCGGGACTTGAACTCGGGTGATGACGTGGCGCTGATTCCGGAATCTGTGCTGCTGAGTCTGGACGCCATCAGTGCCGCGGCAGCGGCCTCCGGGTCGCCTGCTGCTCCTGCCGTGGTGCTTGACAGCTTGCGTGGCGAACTCAAGTGAGTGTGTGGGTATGCGGTGTGAAGGTGGTGCGTGTGTGTCGGCGTGTGCGTGTTGCGTGCATGCGTATGTATTGCGTGCGTGCGTGCGT